>JAQIXV010000249.1:0-59173 GCA_034700625.1 Tectocepheus velatus
TTTCCCACTTTTGTCTTCACCTTTTCATCTTTATGTTCGTGGGGGTGCTCTTTACCGTGCTCTTTTTCGTGCTCTTTATCATGCTCTTTGTGATGCTCTTTGCCGTGTCTTTTTTTAGGGCCTAGATAATTTTGCTTATTAACGTGATTCAGCATGATATTATGTTTACATACCAGTCTCTTTTGCACCATCTTTTGCACCATCAACATGGATATCAATAATAATATCTTCACCATCTTTTCCCTTTGCCTTTGGATCTTTACCCAATCATTATATCATTTCAGTTGTTCAGCTTGTTTTATCTTGAAAATAAATTACATACCATGTTCCTTGTGGTGCTCTTTACCATGCTCTTTTTCGTGCTCTTTATCATGCTCTTTGTGATGCTCTTTGCCGTGTCTTGTTTTAGGGCCTAGATAATTTTGCTTATTAACGTGATTCAGCATGATATAATGTTAAGACAGGCAATTGGATCACGTGGGGTGTGTTCAAGTAACATGAACAGATTAAAACATTTGTTGCATTTGTTCATTATTTTCCAGATATTAATAGGGGTTCATATATTAATAGTTAATCTGTTCATGTTACTTGAACACACCCCACGTGATCAAATTGCCTGTCTTAAATATAATGTTTACATACCAGTCTCTTTTGGACCATCTTTTGCACCATCAACATGGATATCAATAATAATATCTTCACCATCTTTTCCCTTTGTCTTTGGATCTTTACCCCAACATTAGATGATTTAATTTGTTCATGATGATTCAGTTTGAAAAAATGATTACATACCATGTTCGTGGTGATGGTGTTTATGATGCTCTTTACCATGTCTCGCATGTGGACCTGGATGTTCTGTTGTTGAACTTCCATCGTGTTCTGTTGTGGAGTCTGTTGAATGTTCCATTGAATCATTACTTTTCAAATGAGCAATTTACTATTTCTTACCATTAGGGTGAAGGGTGGTAAGGGTGGTCGACTCGCTATGATCTTGACCAAGGGTAGTTGAGTCACTATGATCTGCACCTTGCGTTGTTGATTCTTGACCTTCTTCGTGACCTTCCTTGTGATGGTGTTTATGGTGTTTGTGATGTTTGTGATGGTGTCTCTCATGTGGATGTTCTGTTAAATTTCCATCTTGTTCAGTTGTGAGGTCTGTTGAATTATCAAGCTGTACTGTTGTCGACGCTATGGTTGTAGATGTCGATGCCACGGTTGTTGTCGTTGTTGATGCCGTTGTTGAACCTCTAGGTCTTTTTGTTGTTGTGGTTACTACTGGTTATAAAAAGGTCGCCTTGCTAATTTATTGTATTGATAAATCAAGTGTCAAACCTTTGCCCTTGGTCCCTTTTACTAGATTTCTAGCGGCAGTGGCGGGTGTTGTGGTGGATGTTGTAGCGGGTGTTGTGGCGGATGTTGTGGTGGGTGATCCTGGACATAAAACATAATATACTAGAACTCAAATACGGAACTATTTATCAAAACCTTTGCCCTTTCCTTTTCCAGGATTTCTAGCGCCCGGCGCTCTGGTAGTCGTTGTAGTCGTCGTAGTTGTTGAGAGATCTTGGTCAATTCAAAGAAGTTGTAATTGTTTTTTTCAAAAAAGCTTGCTATTTCTTACCATCAGGATGCAGGGTGGTCGACTCGCTGTGATCTTCGCCATGCGTTGTTGACTCGTGACCTTCCTCGTGGTCCTTATGATGGTGCTTATGGTGTTTGTGATGTTCTTTGTCATGTTCTTTACCTAGATCATTTTGCTTATTAACGTGATTCAGAATGATATAATGTTTACATACCATCTTTTGTACCATCAACATGGATATCAATAATAATATCTTCACCATCTTTTCCCTTTGCCTTTGGATCTTTACCCCGAAATTAGATCATTTCATTTGTTCAGCTTGATCTTGGAAAAAATTACATACCATGTTCCTTGTGGTGCTCTTTATGGTGCTCTTTATCATGCTCTTTGCCGTGTCTTGTTTTAGGACCTAGATAAATTTGTTTGTTCAGCGTAGTTCAGTTTGGTAAAAAGTAATTACATACCCTGTTCGCCATGGTGCTCTTTCTCGTGCTCTTTCTCGTGCTCTTTGTGGGGCTCTTTATGATGCTCTTTACCGTGTCTTGTGGTAGGTCCTAGATAATTTTGTTTGTTCAGCATGATTCAGTTTGGAAAAAAATGATAACATACCTTTTTCTTTTTCACCATCAACATGAATATCAATAAGAATTTCTTTTCCATCTTTTCCCACTTTTGTCTTCACCTTTTCATCTTTATGTTCGTGGGGGTGCTCTTTACCATGCTCTTTTTCGTGCTCTTTTTCGTGCTCTTTTCCGTGTCTTTTTGTAGGACCTAGATAATTTTAGTTGTTCAGCAAGATTTAGTTTGGAAAAAATGATTACATACCTTTTTCTTTTTCACCATCAACATGGATATCAATAAGAATTTCTTTTCCATCTTTTCCCACTTTTGTCTTCACCTTTTCATCTTTATGTTCGTGGGGGTGCTCTTTACCATGCTCTTTACCGTGCTCTTTTTCGTGCTCTTTGTCGTGCTCTTTTACGTGCCTTGTTTCGGGAACTAGACCATTTTGCTTGTTTAACGTGATTCAGTTTGAAAAAATTACATACCATGTTCGCCTTGGTGCTCTTTATGATGATCTTTATCATGCTCTTTATGGGGCTCTTTATTATGCTCTTTGCCGTGTCTTGTTGTAGGGCCTAGATAATTTTGTTAGTTCAGCATGATTCAGTTTGGTAAAAAAATATTACATACCTTTTTCTTTTTGACCATCAACATGGATATCAATAAGAATTTCCTTTCCATCTTTTCCCACTTTTGTCTTCACCTTTTCATCTTTATGTTCGTGGGGGTGCTCTTTACCGTGCTCTTTTTCGTGCTCTTTTTCATGCTCTTTTTCATGTTCTTTACCATGCTCTTTTTCGTGCTCTTTGGGGTGTCTTACTGTAGGACCTAGATAATTTTGTTAGTTCAGCAAGATTCAGTTTGGAAAAAAATGATTACATACCTTTTCCTTTTGCACCATCTTTTGCACCATCAACATGAATGTCAATAAGAATTTCTTTTCCATCCTTTCCCACTTTTGTCTTCACCTTTGGATCTTAACCCCGACATTAGATCATTTCATTTATTCAGTTTGTTTTATCTTGACAAAAATTATTACATACCATGTTCCTTTTGGTGCTCTTTAGGAGCATTTCTTGCTTCAGGACCTAGATAATTTTGTTTGTTCAGCGTAATTCAATTTGAAAAAATGATTACATACCCTTTTCCTTGTGTTGGGGTTTATCACCTTGATAAAAGTTTCAAACATGTGTAAATATAAGTAGTTATTCAAATTATCGTAAAGTCACCTTGGGGATGATCTTTCTCATGTTCCTTCTTCTTCTCTTCCACCTTTCTCTTTTTGCGGTTCAACCGGAAGAGCAGACTATGACCCTCCTGTGCACCTTGCTCATCGAGACCAGTTAGAATGTGATCGAGGTCTTCAGTTTCCTTGTTGTCTCTCTCGAATATGTTCATGAATTGAGAGAAAATCTCACTCTTTTCTGTTTGGAAAAGAAAACATCTTGCTCGTTATACTCGTTATCTTGTACAATTATTGTCTAGGCTATGAAATTTAGAAAAAGATCTTGTTAACTCAATACTAACCGATACATATATGAGTGAAGGGACTGCAGTATAGGCCGGTGTCGCACACAAACTGAACGCTCTTTGACTTATGTCCGTCACATTTCTGATGAAGACCTAGTGATAAATCAAAACCAAATGAGCAAACTCACTTCATTTTATATCGACAGCAAACCTATGGGAACGTAGCACTTGTCGCAGCACTGGCACCGGCTCTTAACGGACAGTTTATCAACAAACAGACCCTGTTGTTGTTCGCATTCTTGCCTGGTCACCTCATCTTGGCACTTGGCTCGGGAACAATCGCAGCCGAACATAGACTTAAGAATATCACCAAAACTCTTACCGAAGGACTGTTTGATGTCACCGGTTATGTGTTTATGAGGTGAGGGCTTCACTACAACTACAACGTGGCGTCTCTTCTCCTCGTTAGCTAGATCAATTCGATTAATTAGGAAAGATTACCAAGTTTATTTTCTTAACTCACATCTGCAAACATATTTGTCGTCGCATCGGAGGCCTTCCCCACACCTGACCACTACTTTGCCGAACTTCGAAGGCTTACAGTTCTCCTTGTATTCTGAAAATTATCATTAATTTTAGCATGATCAATTTGGAATCGAGCAAGGTATAGTTATAACTTACTTCTGATGATTAGACAGCACTCGCACTTGACTTCCCGTTCCTCCGATATGAAGAAACCCTTGACTTTGTGGCATTCATTTTGTGTGATATCTCTACTCAAGGCTTTGCTCTGAGTTTTTTGTTCAGACTGAAGGCACGGACACCAACTCCTGTCACAATTGACGCCCAGAGTTAGGGACAGAATAGCGAACAAAACAATTGAATTCATTGTCTTTTTGGGTCTTTGCTTCTGAAGACCAGAGAGTAGACCAGACTTTTGCAAACGTTTGCAAATGTGGCCAAAAGTTTAATTAAATGTGACGTCAATTAAGTTATTAACATATTCATAGCTTTTTCTCTGAATCAATATCAAGATTACCATTGGTTAAGGGAGAGAACTTACCAAGCTTACTTTAAGAACTGTTAGAATAATTTAAAATTTCATCAAAAATTACCATGATAATTTGAGTACTTTTTATTGGGACATAAAAAGCACAACTTTTTTGTGTATTTTATTTTGAGGAAAGGGGGGATTGATTTTCTTAACGTACAGTCATAAAACTATCTTGGTCAGCTTTTTTGGCGCCACTTTCGACCAAAATTTTTAAACCTTCAGTTGTTTACCGGTCTCTCAAATTAAACGGTTCAATGTTTTTCTGATTTCATTAATCATTTTTGTAGTAACCCTTTTGCATTGTTTATCAGAATTTGCCTAGATCTTATTTCATAAACAAATTCCTTTCTCATTGCACATATCCTGATTGTGCAAGGTTATTAATTGATATTCAACTCTCTATTCAATTGTAGTCTGACTGCAGTCTTTTTGTACGAAACGTTTCTCTAAATTAATGTCTAAAATAAAATATGTGTTAATTACCACACCCTTTGTGTCAAGCAATTTATTTTTGACCAAGACTCTATTTCTGAGTCATACATTCGGACTTCAGTTTTCATTAATATTTTTAATAATTTTTATTTAATTTTAATGAAAATATAAAAACAAAAACAATTTTAACAAAAAATTTTGACTTTCAATGAGAAGTAAGTCATTCCTCTCCAGCGGTCAACACATAAGTCAGACACAAATCAAACGAAAAGTCTGAGCAAAGTATTAACCGCTGAAGAAGTTATTAACCTGGAGATAGTATTAACCTCCTTCTTAGAGCACAGGGGGGCCCTAAATGTGAATGTTTGCGAGTCACCCCAAATGCCCTGGATAATGAGTGATGTGCCTCCAAACTCAAGAATAGTTACTTCGCACGAAATGAACGACCCATTTGAGCAAGTAACAAATTCTTCCACAGAGGGTAACAAGGTGGCCGAGTGGAGAACATATGGCAACTATTGGTGAGACGAGCGCTAAGAAAAAATTTATAATTAATTGATTTTTATTGAAGTTTTGCCATAGTTTTGATACTAACTATAATTAAATGATCTTGCACTTGACAAGGTGAAATTTTCAGAACTTTGTGAAACTGTCCTCGAGTTAGGTTAGGGTTTACGGTAAGTCCAGTCATCGTTTCGACTGATGTTCAATGAATTCAAAGCAAATGTGTTTTCAGTTTTCAATTATTAATTGAATTTCAAGTCATTAATGAAAAAAAAGTTTTGAAAAGTTTTAATTGATTTCAAACTCAATTAAAATTCAATGAAAACTCAAAACAATTTTTATTACAATTTTCTGCTTTAATTCAATAGTAAGTCAGTCCTCTTTAGCGGTCAACCCATCGGACAGACACTAATTGTGAGCAAAAAATAGTTTAAACAAATATTTTGCTATAATTTTGATTCAATTTTGGCTCAAAAACAAGGACTGAATAAATCGCTAATCACTTCATAAATGGGTTTTAAAAGTCTATCCGAAGTGTAACTCATTTTGTGAATTGTCTCAAAATGTGGTGATTTTTACTGCAATACAGAAGTGTTTTGCAGTTATGTCTGACTTTTATGGAATTGTAAAGAAATGCCTTTAAAGTGATCTCAACTGCAATACAATTATTGATGTCTCAAAACCTCTGATAAAAATGTAAACAAATGACGAATTGATTCACAAATTATGTACCAATTTATCGATACTATCGACTCATTCAGAGATTGGGTTTAAGTGATGATTGAATTACACAAAAGAGAGGGTCAGGAGAGGGTTCTGTCAGTAAATAAGTAAACATTTGAGAGGGTTCGAGAGGGAGTCAAAAGGCATGGCTTTGCGTCAAATCATTTGTCAAACGTTTTGTGAATTGACTTCAGTTTCAAAAGTTTTTAATCAAAACACAAATCAATTGATTGTTATTTGAGTTAAGCCATGGATCAGGTCATTGATTACCAGAACTACGAACCGCTGAAAGAAGTCTTCAGCGATAAGACATTGAGGCGAAGAGTCCGATTGGTGTCAGTCTTCGGCTGCGCCGCAGAGGAAGTGATTTACGTCACAAATGACGACAAAGTCTATGGCTTTGGACGCAATCGCTTCGGAGGTCTGGGTTTGGGTACAGAAGAAGAGCTCTTCAATAAACCGACTCTTAATCAGACACTGAGTGGTAAACAACTGAAGAACTTCTTCTTCGGTTTCGAACACTGGATGGCACTCACCTCAAGAGGACTGGTCTACGGCTGGGGTCACAACAGTTCGGGTCAATTGGGGATCGGATCAGTCGAGTCGACGACAAGCCCTGTCCTCATCGGAGGTATAGCCGAACAGCACGTGATTGACGTGAGTTGTGGCGGTTTCTTCACTCTCGCCCTCACCAGCGATGGACAGGTGTTCGGATGGGGTGTCAACCAATTCGGACAATTAGGCGACGGATCGTTTGCCAACAGTTTGACCCCAAAGCACATCCCCTTCGACGAGGAGATCGCTTCCCTGTCCTGCGGTGTCAACCACTCGATAGCGCTGACAGTCACCGGACGGGCACTGGTTTGGGGTCTCAACGGTTACGGACAGTTGGGTCGAGAGGTCAGACATCCGGCGTATTTCCCCAGACCTGAGGCCATCCCCACACTGGAGGACACGGTCTTCTCGAAAGCCGTTTGCGGTCCAAACCATTCACTTCTGCTGACGATCGAGGGCTCAGTCTTCACCTTCGGTGAGAACAGCGGAGGTCAGGTCGGGAACGGACTGTTTGATCATCAGTGGAGTCCCTTTCGGGTCAAAAGTGATGTTCAGTTTAAAGACATTATCGGAAACAAAGAGAACGACGTCTCGATTGCCGTCTCTGAGGACAACCGGGTCTTCGTCTGGGGTTTGGCTAAGAATAGACGGTATTTGACGCCACAAGACATCACTTCCGGTGACTCTGTGTTTGATATCTACGCAAAAGTCGTCAAAAAGAGTATTACATTCAAAACAGTTGTCATCGACTCAGAGCTGAAGACATGGGAACTGATTGACGAAGACTTCAGACAACAAACGATTGATACAAAAGTGACAAAAACTGATGAATTGTTCACTTATTCGAAGGGAAGTGCAATCAAAACGACAGTCCATTCGTCAAACAAAGCGAACGGATTCTCAGTCGAAGACTTCTTAGACATCGAAAGCTTTGAAAACTACGACTTGTCTCTTATGGATCCCAAACTACTGAAGAACTTACGTCTGTTTGTTGTCTTCCAAAGAGGAAATTCAGTGATATTTGTGACAAATGAGGACAGAGTTTACGGAATGGGTTTCAACAAAAACGGAGACTTAGGCTTCAATTGCGTAGACTATAGGCAACAGTCGTTCAGAAGTCCTCAACTAAACCGACGCCTGAGTGGCAAACAATTAGTGGACATCGCCTGTGGTTTCGAGCATTATATAGGACTGACCGCTACCGGAGAGTGCTATGGATGGGGTGTCAACAGATACGGACAGTTGGGTATCGGTTCATACGATTCGCCAAAACTTCCCGAAAAGATAACCGAATTCAGTGACAAAACTATTGTTCAGATCTGTTGCGGCGCTTATCACTCACTGGCGCTCACCTCAGATGGAGAGCTGTTCTCTTGGGGTCACAACACGTTCGCACAGTTGGGGGACAAGACGTACAACAGTCGGGACCGACCGACACAACTGCTTATCCGTGAGAGGGTGGGCTCCATCTCGTGTGGGGTTAACCACAATATGGTTCTGACCACAACTGGACGGGTGTATGTCTGGGGCAGTAACGATGTCGGACAGTTGGGTCGGCCCAAGGAGTTCGACATTAGGCCGAGCCGTCGGTATCCGGTCTGCAATCGGCCGCAAAAGTTGTCCGGTTTTGACGATAAACAGATCGTCAACGTCCTGTGCGGACCGAACCACACAATCCTATTGACGAGTGAGGGCTATGTCTACTCTTTTGGCGACAACATTGACGGACAGGTGGGCAACGGATCGACCAATACTCAGTTCACACCATATCTGTTGAACCATAAGATCATAATCAAAGACATTATCACTAATCGGGAGAACAACCTCTCGATAGCTGTTTCCGACAAAAACAAAGTCTATTACTGGGGTTTGGTTCACAAACGGCGTGTCCTCAAACCTCAAGCCCTGTCCCCTGACCTCTACGGCAGATCTCTGTTCGATATATACGTGAAATTAGCGAAAGAAAAGGTCACACATAAGACACTTAACCTCAACGAAGAGGTCAATCAATTGGTCTTTGATTTGAATAGCGGTTTGAGTGAAGACTTAAATGACTTAACAATTGAATCAAAACATAATTCAAATGAAAAACTCAATAATTTTGAAGAAAAAACTCATTTTAAACAAAATAATGGCTTTTATTACGAAAATGACGACAATTCTCAAGAAATCAGTGAAGAAATCATTGAACGAAATGACAGACTCTTTGAGGAAACCCCTCAAACAACCTATAGTGGGAAAGACCTCTCGATTGCGGGCAAACTATTCCTCAAACATCTGAACCATTCCTACAACAATCCAAACAAATCTGATCTAAAGATCTGTTCCGAAGATAAAGTGATTTATTGTCACAAAACAGTCCTTAAGATACGGAACGACAGGTTTTGGGATATTCTCAGCGAAAAGTTGACCGAAGATAACGTCATTCGAATTAATCCGAAAACTTACGACTCGTTTGTAGCGTTCCTTAAGTTATTCTATGGTTTGAATCCGGAGATCGACGTCCGGTTCGTCGAAGACCTCCAAAATATGGCCAATTGTTTTGGCGAACCGGAGATCGAGTCCCTGTGCGCTGACTATTGCCAACAACTCAGGGATAGTATCAGTGTTTCCAATGTCTGTCCCGTCTATGAGTTGGCTATTAATAGGGGTTTAACTGATTTGGAAACCGATTGCATTGAATTTGTCTCAAATAACACGAAGAGTGTCATCAAATCGGATGCGTTCGGAGCGATGGACGACTCCCTCTCCAAACGGCTTATGAACTCAATTATTAACCGAAAGAATTGAATTAATTTTTTTAATATATTTGAATAAAACTATAAATAATTATATATTTATAATGTATTGAAATTTGAATTATTTTTCAATTATTGTATACTTTTTTGCATGATTTTTGTCAATAAAATTGAATTATTTTCACCTTTTTATTGGAAAAAGTATGAGATGTCTGTCCACTGAACTCAAGATCTGTTGAAATCAATGAACAAAATATCAATCATTTGATTCATAACTGAATTTAATTTTAAAATCATTTGAAATGTGAATAAAATTTATAGAAAACTCTGAAAAATAGGTTCAAAAAGAGGTTAACTTATCAAATAAAGTAGCAAGGTGGGTCTTAAAAGCCCTGAATAATAGCCCTTTTCCAATAATTCTCAAAGATCTACATCTATACTACCCGTCCTCTCAACGGATTAATTAAATGGAAGAATAAAACCATTTGTTTCTCTACTAATGACTGACCCTTACGTTCAACACAATTGTCGATAAAAGTTAAGCCGTTTTCCAAATAATATATAAATGTTTTGTCAAATCAGTTATCGATTTAATGGTAGAAACCGTTCACTTGTCGTAAGCCTAATATGAATTATCCAACGAAATCCCTGTCCGTCCCCTTCAAGTATAAAAGTATCAAGTTAATTGCCTCGATTGAAATGTGAAGTACTGATTAGATGTTTGTCTTCTTCTTCAGTAAAACTTTACTTTTCTTTTGATTAGAAATCAATTGAATAATGTTTTCAAATAATACCGTTATTCAGCACTTAGTTTCATAGGGAAACTCATCAAGTTAATAGTTATCTTGTAAAAAAAAATTCCCGGGGGTTTTATAAACCAAAATAAAAATTACATATAAAGTTTTGATATCATATTTTTATTTCAGCATTTGTTACAGTCTTTCAATTTAGTTGTTAAATGACTTTTGTTTTGTATTTTCATTTTTTGTTGTATTTATTGACATTTGTTTCACTTCTTCTACTCTTTTTGTGTCTCTGATTGTGATTCTTTGACTTGAGATAAGTCACAACGAGTTGTGTTTTGGCCACAAAAGGGCTGACCATTGGCTGTGTGTGTAATACATAAGTAAATATCCACTGAATTGCCATAAATGTAGTGAAACTCAACTGAAAATACTGTTAGAGAAGTGTTTTGTCAGATAAGACCTGATTTTATCGATCCATTGATTTCGAGGAATATATTCTCTGTTTTCGATTAGAATTTCGTATTTTATGCACAAGTTTTAGGTTCAAGATATCAAAATAGAAGTGATTTTTAATTGAAATATAATCTTGGTATTAAAAATTTGAGAGCGAAAGCCAAAATTAAATATCGCAATGAATTGTTAATATTAAAATCAATTCAATATAAAATTACAGTTTGTATTTGTTTTTGGAGAAAAATTTAATTGATAATAAGCTGGGTATCAAATAATAAACGAATAATTATTATTGGAATTAAAAAGTTAGAAATTTAACATGGTAACAAAAATTTATGAAATACTAAAACTAAATTTTTTCCAAGCATGATTTTTATTGATATTGTTTCATCAAGATTTAAAATGCTAGGTACATCAAATGTCTACATTATTATTTTGCTATTAAATTACAGTTTTGCTTATTTTCAATTTTTCAATGAAAAAGGTTTTAGTAATTAATAAATCAACAAAATCATAGGTTATTTCAATTTTGAAAAATATGATCTTGTCAAAAAAATCATATAATAAAGAATGACCCAGTAAATGATTATTGTATTATTTTGTTTATATCAGAATAAATCTTGACATTAAATTACAGTTTGTTTGATAGTGTCCTAAAAATTTCACTCTCACTTCAGTAATGAACTTTACCAAGTTATCACAACTTTATCAAGGTATTTAAATTCTAAAAACAAATATCGGCTAAAAAATCGGTCAGATTTAAATATAATTATTCTTGAAAAAAATATGAACTAGGATAAATGCACAGAAATAAATCTGCTAATTTAATTAGATTTTTAAAAAAATACTAGAAAAAACTTTATTACAAAATCACAGCTTGCAAAATATTTAATCTAATTTTTTATTCGTTTTAGAATTTCAGTAAATTTTCATCTAATTTATGTTATGTAACCAAGTTACTTTCCATCTTTATAAAAAAAATATCAAAGTGTGTGATGGCAATACATATCCAAGAATTAATAATTTTACAAAAATGTTATTACCATAAATAGTATGGTAACAAATTTACAGCTTGATTTTATTCTTGGTTGAAATTCTTTGAGTCTGGATAGTAATTATTAATTTATCAAGACAAAATTATGTATAATTTTAAAATTCATGTGAATTAAAAAAGAGGATAATGATTCAAATGAATGAATCCACCTTCATCTTATTTTACCCAACACCATATATAGACAAGCTTTTGTAACAAAATTACAGCTTGCACGATTTCCAATCAATTTGAAATTGAGTTTAAAATTTTTCAGAATATTTTCAAATAAATAAAAATCTTATTTTGGAAAAACTTTTTAATACTCTCAGAAAACGTGTCACTCCTTGAGGCAGTCGTTCCACTCGAAGAGATTCATAGATAATATCTTTTCGATTCCGAAAAAAAGTATTCGGATTATAATATTCCCCAAAAAATATTCACAAAATCTGAGCAAAACATTAACAGAATGTTCTTTCGAATGGAAATTCTCATAATATTTGGACCTATTTTTGGATTTCCATTAAAATAAGTGTTTATTTGAATAATTTTTTTCCACTCAGAATATGAAAATCAAGTATAAAAATGTATTACTTATCCTCTTTCGAGGTATAGCCGTCTCTGAGGGATGTCTTCTCACATAATTCACGTGAAATCAAATAATATTTAATAAATTCCTACGAAAAACATGAATATTATGCACACAAAAAAAGTTTCAGACATTTATTAATAGATTCATAAATTGAATCCTTTGATTGAATGCCTGGGGCTTGTCATAGGGGAACGGGTTGTCATACATCCCATGTCTTATATCAAAAATCTTTTTTCTTGTTTGCATTGTTCGCTGAAAAGCAAGACATTTGTTACTCGAAAACAACAAAAAAATTATTGATTTTTATCATTTGGTTTGGGATTCAGTTCAACAAAAAAAGAGGAAAACTCTTCAAAAGAAACGGAAAATAAAAATATCGCAAAAAGTATTGAATTGAATGAAAAAAATACTGTTTTTTGTAAACAATTCACGAAAAACATATAAAACGTGTTATGAACAGAATCCGGGGTAATATTCAAGATAAATCAGCTTGATCATTGAGAATAACAATAAGGAATTTGAAAGACAAATCTAACATGATAGATTATGATTGCTCAATTTATTCAGCGAAACAAAATTTATTGCCCAAGAGTTTCAGAGAAAAGTAGTGCCTGTTTGGGAATACCGTTCCCCATAAGGAATGGCATTCCGTTTTTTTTGCTCTGCACTTAAAGCCCATAATTTTGGGGCCGAATGAGGCATAAGTCGAGTGCTTTCTATTGCCTTTCATTTCTGATACCAATTCCTTACATAACATCTGCTCTGAAAAAAAGAAATAGATTATTGACTTTCAACATAGGGTATGAGCAAGGTAGACAACTAGATTAATCCAGCATTATTTAACAGACAGATAATACCTTGGTTGTGTTTACTTCGAGGAATTCATTTGTGATCTCAATCACTGGAATGACTTTTATTAACTTTGCAATTAGTCGGCATTGAATTGATCTTGTTAACAATTGATACTAGGAAAGGGTGGAATATTTTTGATGCCAAATTGTTCTAAAGGGAATTTCGAAATGTACCCTTGTTAAGTTTGAGAGTGAAACTTCTCATCTAATTAAAGCCCAAAAAGGTTGAGGTGTTCTTCAGAATTGTAGGTAATATATATGGTATTCATGCGATACGATTGGATACCCGTCCCTCTCAACGGATTAATTAAATGCAGAGAACTGTTTGTTCTCTACACTAATGACTGACCCTTTCGTTCAATAGAAATGTCGATAAAAGTTAAGCCGATTTACGAATGAATACCAAATATATTGTAAATGTATTTAACGTTTCGATCGTAACGTCAAATATGGTTTCCAATTGAAGGATGAGTTTTCATGAATTCCATTCAATTGCGGGAAAATATATTTGAAAAATTGACAAAATTGAATTACAAATCTTCTTGCAAATGCCATGATTAAAATAACTGGTTAAGTTCCATTATAATAGACTAAATTATCAAAAAATTACAGTTTGTTAAAATAAATACAATTAAATACAAAAAACAAAAAAATGTATCTAGTTTAAAATCTATTACTTTCAATGATTAACTTTTCGATTTAAGCTTGGTAAAATAAGAGAATCCGCTTAGATTTACAGAATAAATCAATCAAATGATCCAGTATAATTTAAACCCAAACTCCTTTAGTGTCTACTCTATATTGACTGAAATTCAATGATCTAGGACTTTGTAATAGACTTGAAATGAATTATTAAAATATGTTTTTCAGTTATGGAATACAAATAAAATAAAAACACATAAAACTCAAGTAGTCTTGGCTTTCATGAGCCATAAACTCCAATAATAGCATTAAATATAAGTTTTTCTTACAATTCAGTGAATAAATATGTGAAACAAAACTTGAATTTTGTTATACAATGACATTCAAAAAAATATATAGTATTTTCTGATCTCTCCCTTTCCCCCCCCTCTCTCTCACACTTTCCTCACTCTCTCCCACTTCCCTCTCTCTCTCTCTCTCTCTCTCTCCCACTTTTGTAGAGAATTATTTGAAATTTTTATTCCTTTAAAAGAATTGAAATAAAAAAAATAAACGAAAAAATTCTTAAAAAATATAAATAAAATTCAGAATATTTTGCAGAATATTCTTCAATAAGGAATATATTGAATAAAAGCTGTAATACATTTTCCTTTGAAAATTGCCTTCAATTTCATTCTCTGTAATTCAATTTACCAAGTATCAATTTAAATTGAATGTAATGCTCTTAGTACTGTTTTCCGACGGAGTCCCAGTAAATTGCATTTTTCATTCATCGAGTAAAAAAATTGTTCAAATATAACAACATTTGAAAAAAAATTTATTTTTTGGTTAAGGAAAAAGTGTTTGCTTTCAGAACCAAAACATATTATTCTGAGCAAAGGTTTTGATAGAAAATTGAATGAAAAGTAAAACATTTTTTCACTCTTTTCTCTGAAGTATTCCTTTTTTGCTGACAGAAGAAGATTCTGGCGATAAGGGGAAGGGCTATAATCACACCATCAGTTTGTTTTCAATACAAATTTGAAACAATTTTTCCTTTTTTATAGAAAAACAAATAAATCTCAATAAAAGTCTATTCGATTCTATTTGAGAAACCAAACTTCAATTCATTTCAACCTAGTTCAAACTTAGAAACAATTCTCATCAATCAATTACTAATTGGAACATGCAACTTTCAATTTGATTGATCTCAATTAACCAGCACTAAATTAAAATTGAAAAACTGATTGTGTGACCAAGGCACGTTAATTTGACACAAGGAAACATTACAAGATTGAAACATTTCGGAACATATCGTGTAATGGCTTTCATTTTTTTCATGACTTTCAGTCATTTGTGGCTCAAAGTTATGAGTCAAACAAATGTCAGAACACATACACTGTTTTGCTTGGATTGCACAGCCCTTCGCTCTTCACATTTGTGAAGTCCTTTCACAGTTCACAAGTGACCGCACATACATACCAGCGCTCATACATCCAGAACACAGTCCGATGGGAATTGGAAATCAAAGAGTAATCGGAGTTCAGTCGGAAATACTGTATATTAAAAAACTTCACTCACTTTTCAACATCGATAGAGCGCTGGGTCTAAAAGGAACAGGCATTCGATGGCTTGAAATCAAATTGGAATTTTGATAATCACCAAGGTTATCCTAATAATCAGTCCAATTTTAAGTACTTCCCCAATTCTAGCAAGTTTAAAGTTAATATTATTTGGCCATTAATTGTATGATAATTTATGCTGATAATTATCTGGTTATTCTTGTTTGATAACCTTGCACATCATACTGTGATAATAAATTCCATGAATTTTCTAAACCATTTCTAAATATAGAGTTTTTTCCCCAAAATATAAGCATTTCTATCGAAATAAGACTTTCTTTATATAAAAAATAAAGAATTCATTCAATTCTATAGAAAAATATATTCTGTTTTCAGCCATAAATACGAAGTATTTCTGTATTTAATGTAAAAATTTCTTTTCGTTATTAAATTTTTTTCCGGAATTTATTTTTTCATCAAATCTTTTGAGAAAATTGTATTAAAAAAAGTCAAAACACTAATCGATACGACACTCACAGCCCTATTACGTACCGAACGGATCATCCCATTATTGAAATTCAATTTCGAGTATTGATTAAAAACTAAGAATAGTTTGTTATTTGAGTTTATTTTTCTCTCAGCCTTTCAGATAGAGCCTCAAAGTAAATATATAAAAGCAGTTGGAAATTTTCAATTCAACAAGATCGTTGATTTATTTACTATGCACTTATCTTGTTTATTTGAATTAGAAATTGAATAAATTGAATTTTGATGAAAACTGCATAGCTTTTATCAAATCCCTAGAGAATCAAGATGAATTATTAAATTCTAATATTAGGGTAAGTTTTACAAATTTTAATGCAATTTTACATCAATTTTGTTGACGTCAATCAAATTCATGAGGAGATCGAGGGGTGGGGAGAGGGAGGGAGAGAGGGAGAGATAACTTGAATAACATTTCAGACAAAATGACGGAACTTTTCAATCATTTTCAATGAACTGACAGTAAATTTGTTTATAGTTTTAGGGCTGAAAATAATGTGATTTTCTGAAAAATTTTGAAAAAAATCGAATAAACATCACATCCATCTCAAAGAGCAATGCAAATGAGCAATGACAAATTTTTAAAAGTGCTGATGAAAATTTTTATTCGCATTTTTCCATTTTTGAAAATTTTACATTATTCGAATGAACATCTTTTTTGAATTAACAAGATAGTTTATGAAACATTTGACCAGATTAGTTTTTTTTGTGTTGTTTATAAAAAATGTCTAATTATTTGTCTGTATATATATTTTCATAGATTATATAAATTTTTACATCTTGTAAAAGTAATAACGTGTTTACAAGAATTTCAACTTAACAAGGTAACAAACATAGCTTGCACAAACTATGAAAACATAACATTTGAACTGAACTATCAAAACCAAAGGTGACACTAATATGCAGTTAATAAATACAAGTGAATCAAATCAAACAACTATTAACAAGATAACAATTTACAGCTATTATATAATAGTGTGTATAATAGGATTTCAATTGATAATGGCGAAAAAGGGAATTTGGCGATTTTCCAACGAGGTAGTTTTTTCATTTAGGAAAAAATTATAAGAAAAGTCGTATTTTTTCATTTTTTGATCAAGGTGGAAAAAATTAACCTTTATGTAAATAGGAATTTTATGAACAAGGTACAATTTTCTCTTATGTTATAAGATTAACAAATTTATCTCATATTTTGTGATTTATTTACAATTTTTTATTATTTGTTATTTAAGTTCAAAATTCACTCATCTTTTTAAGGGGTGGGGGGTTTTTGGCGAAACTACGACCTGTCGAGCATTTGTTCGTCAGTTAGAAAGTCGCTGATATGCATGTAAATGATCCAGTACATCAGATTGAAACATAGAAAACAGACCGGGAACACCACCCGAGAGTATTTGTCGATATCAGAGGGACAGACGCCGAACAGTGTGTTCGGATTTTTCGGTCCGCGAAATGGCGTCAGTCCTGTCGGTGTGCTCGGAGTGACCAGAACATCGTCGGTGCCGCTCAGCTCGAGATCGCCGTCCGCTGCGGCCATCTGTTGCCGGGCCTTCTGGGAGGGCGTCCGCGACAGGGTTTTCGTACCGGATATTCGGTAACGTATTTCCTGAGATACAAATGAAATACAATTATCAAGGTTAATTGAAAAACTGCAATATTGAATTTTCAAAAATGCCTTGTACAAATATTTAATTCCGAATGATTAATTTGGTCAAACAGAAACAGCCTTTCTTTTGTCTGAAATAAATTAGCTAGATATTATTTATAGAAATGTAATCCTCTTAGAATATGAAATATATTATTAACAATGTACATTTTCTTAATCATGCTTAACAGCTAATATCCGGGCAAAAAGTTTTTCAAATAAAAAACTCATTTTTCTGCTGAAAATCCTCTCAATTCTGAACCGAAATTAAAATTGTTTTTTGCCTTTAATTTCATTTTCAGAGAGAAATCAAAATCCGATTACAAGAAACTCAACGAAAGGAACGGATTATTCGCTGAATAAAAGAAATACAAAAGAAATATATATTTTATAGAATTTTCTATAAGTTATATAAGAATTCTATAAATTCTATAAAAGTCTAATATATAAGTGAATTAAGAGATTTTCAAATAAAGTATTTATTTGAGACCAAAGATAAAAATAAGTCCAAAATAGAGATTACTCTTTTCAGTTGTTGAAAATGAGAAAACTAAAAATAGCCTTGTTCTAAACACATATCTTAACAATAAATATCTTTTGCATGATTAAAAATTTCATAGAAAATCGCATTAATGTAAAATTCAATTTTTTTAAAGAGCTGTAATTTTTTCAATGAAACTAATCCATTACTGACACAAAATAGTGTTTTTTATAGTTAACTAGTGGTCCGACACTCATTGCAGGCCTTGCATTGCATTGCATTGCATTGTAACTCTCCTCGAATCAAAGTGATTCATGAGGTGTGTGTTGGAGGGGACACCATGTCAACTACGTTGCCATACCCCCCACTCACAGTGAGTGGGCCCATAACAAAATCCCTCAAAGTTACCGCATGAGAGAAATATGACCACTAGATTTTTTATTTTAAGATACCTAGATAATTTTTTTCTATGGAGTTATAATTTTTCTGTTTGTATGGAAGAGATTGAAATGCAATTTATCAAGTTATTCATCAAAAATCTCAATCAAGATCAATTATGACCAAGTGAATTGAAAATTTTTCAAATAAATTGGGACTAAAGATAATAAATTTAAAAAAAAGAATTATAATTCTTTCCAGTTGTTGAAAATGAGAAAACTAAAATAACCTTGTTAAAAACTAAATTTCAAAATCCTTGTTAAAAAGACATATTATTAAAAAGACATATTAATTATTACAATAAATGTCTTTTGCATGATTAATAATTTCATAGAAACACGTATTAATGTAAAATTCAATTTTCTTTAAAGAGCTGTAATTTTTTCAATAAAGTTCACGCATTACTGACACCAAAAACTATTTTTTACTGTTAACTAGTGGTCCGACACTCATTGCAGGGTTAAACGCACCCATAAGGGGCCGACCGAAGTGAGAGTAGGTCAAATCCAACGATAAATGGTTGGTCCACTTCATAGAAATATGAGGTAGGTATTGGAGGGGACACGTGGACGCTGAAAAGTGTGCCATAACACTGAAAAGTGTAACCCCCGCTGAAAGGAGGGCTCATAACAAAATTCCTCTGAGTTACCGCATGAGAGAGAATGATCACTAGAATTTTTATTTTAAGATACCTAGTTAATATTTCTGATGAATATTTCAATCAAGATCAATTATAACCAAGTGAATTGAGAATTTTTCAAATAAATTGAGACGAAAGATAATAAATTTAAAAGAGATGATTCTTTCAAGTTTTGAAAACTAGAAAACTAAAATACCCTGGTTAAAAATTAAGTTTTAGTGTCCTGATTAATGGTTAAAAAAACATTAATTATTTTACAAGAAATAATATCATTTGCATGATTAAAGATTCATTGAAAATCTGATTAATTTCAAATTCAATTTTTTTTAAAAACTGTAATTTTTGTCAAAAGACTAATCCAATACAAATACAAAAACATTTAATTACATATAACTAGTGGTCCGACACCCCATTACAGGCATAAGACGGTTTATGAGACGATACTATCCATAAGGAAGCGTTCTGTAGACTGCATACCAAAAGTTACCTGATGAGGGACCATATGACCACCAGAATTTTTATTTTAAAGATACCTAGTTACTTTTTTCTGAATGCGATCTCATTACTCTGGATGGACGGGAGTATAACACCATTTGTATTGATTTGAGTTTTGTACCAAATTAAATTATCATTTCAATCAAAGTCAATTATAATAATGTTTGAACTAATTTACCAGGATAGTATAGAATTCAGGTATTACAACATTTTCTATTGTTCTATTGAAAGTTAAATTTATCAAGCTGTAATTTTTGTTACAATACTAATCCATTGCTAACATCAAAAAACTGTTATTCCCTGATAACTACTGATCCGACACTTTGGAGGTTATGGACGATATCGCATAAATGGGTGAATATAGGAGCGATTTGACTAATTTCATGCCATGCTAATTAGTTTCCTAGTTACCCGTCCCACATAACAAAATAACCTGATGATTGAAAATGACCACTAGAATTTTTATTTTAAGCTACCTAGTTAATTTTTTCTGAGATTCTCATTTTTCTGGTTGAACGGGGAGGTCTAAGTTTTTCATGTAGATTATAATAACAAATTTAAGTTAAAAAAGACGTTGAAATTTTCAATAAGATCAAATTCAATTTTTTGTTGTTGAAAAGCTGTAACTTTTGCCATAAGACTAATACATTATTAACAAACAAAAATCTAGTTATTTTAGTTTTGCACCAAGATAAATTATCTCATTGTGACCAAACTTACCGGAACGTTGGGTACATTCCTGGGGGTCGGTATGCATGGGTTCGCATACAGTGATGTCCTGATTGGGGGTTCGATACCGCTATCAATGGAAGCGGCCACACATTTCTGGCGATGTTCGTGAAGGAGCCTGGCCAGCTGCTGTGATCTTGACTTGCGCATGGCAATCCTCTTACCCATGTAACCAACGGTGGCGTATTCGAGGAGAGCTGCGAACACCATAACAAAACAAGTGCCCAAAAATACGTCGATTGACTTTATGTACGAAATCTTAGGCATCGCGGCGTTTGTCGACGACATTAGGGTTGTCATCGTTAGCACAGTTGTCACTCCCAGCTGTACTCGCGCTGGGCTGGCGTTCTAGCCATGGTAAAATTGGAATTAAATTAAATTTCAATCTGAAATTATTAAACTTTGTTTTGAAACTTCAATAATTTTGATTGAATTTTCTGTTTTCCAATTTTATGCAAGTTTACCATGGTGAATAATTTAATTTGACTAATTTAATCTAGTTAATTCGAAATTTTCAACTATTTTTGATTCAATTAATAATGATTTCAAGCGAGACATTCATTATTTTGTTGTTGTTATAGGAATTTCAGGAATGGTAGTAAACAAGGTAATAGAGAAATGAAAATTAGATTAAATATAATTAAAAATTAATTGGATAAAAAATGTCTACGTAATTATCTTTATGTTGGAGCTTGGTAATTTTTCAATAAGATTAAAATATGGTCATATTTACGACACGTTTGAGAATATTCTTTGTTAGTAAAAAAAATCTCATTTCAATCAAAAATGATTAATGCATTTATTGCCAGATTAATGAGCAAGGAGAGTATTGTTCCCCAGCTGGAAAACTTACCCTGTGCAGCCAGAATGATACCCAGGATATAATCACAATAAGAGACGCCGGGATATAAATTTGGATCAAATAATAGCCCATCGATCGGACGAACTCTATTTCGCAGACCAGACGGGAGTAATTACCTAGACACAAATGACACAAATGAATAAACAAGCTGTTAACTGCTTGCCAAACAAATTGATCAAATTTAATTGGATTTGTGCAGGCAGAAAATGAAACAATAAAAATAAACATGATAAATTTTGTACTATAAATTCTATGCGAAATGTGGGGAATATTTGGGTTAAAGTAAAAACAGAATAGAAGAACATTATTCTTATCATTGAATTGAATTTTGATAGAGGGTTGCTTGATAAATTTCATGATAATATATTATATCAACCTATTTTAACATCTTGAAGGGTAGAAAATTGATTATATAGATTATAAAAATACTGTCGACAATAGTTAGCACCAATTTTAAAAAATATTATTTGAGCCTTAGTTTCCTATCATAAAATCGGACAAGTTTACAGCTAACAAGGCAAATTTCCAAAATAATCTTGGTCATGTTTAAGCAATTCTATTCTGATCTTATGAAACAAATTCAATGAAAAATATGAAAATGTTTCACAAAATACTGTTTTTTAAAGTAATTTATTCCTTATGTCAGTCAAAAGTGTTGGAAACAGACGCTATGGGAGGGAATCACTATTTCAATGCTTACCAGTGCTGAGAATCTCGACTTTTTGCATTTGCTTATGTCCTTTGACTTTGAATTGTGGTAACTCCAGGTTCTTGGCCAGTCCTACCGCTCCCTTGCATTGGTCTCCGCAGTCGATACCCCATTTGTATTGAATGTCTGCCATTGAGTAGCCGTCTATTGGGTTGACATCAATGGGAAGAAAATCAATAGAATTAAACTGAAAATAATTTTCAAAAACTAGATTTTTTTTATTAGAAATTGAATCTTGGTTGAAGAAAAATATCCCGAGGAAATTTCAATCCAAAATAAATAATTGAAAATTTTTAGTATAATATTTGAATAAAATCAACACTTATTTACAGTTTAAAAACTTAACAATTATTAAGGCTTATTAAAAATGTTTAGTTTGGTCAAATAAATTTCATTTGTATTGTATATATTAAATCCGGTTTATTATTTTGTTGAAATTAAGAAAAATTATTATAATGATACATATTTTAGACAAAACTTAAGAATTTGTACAAGATCAAAAGATATGAACAACTGTTCGTATGTATTGCCATTTAATAAAATATAAATTGAGCCTTAGTTTCCTATCTTAAAATCGGCCAGGTTTACAGCTTAAAAGGAAAATATTTTAAAAATAATCTTGGTCATGTTTAAACGATTCTATTCTGATCCTATGAATCAAATTCAATGAAAAGTTTAGAAATGTTTTACAAAATACTGTTTTTTAAAGTAATTTATTCCTTATGTCAGTCAAAAGTGTTGGGAACAGACGCTATGGTAGGAAATCAATTAAACGGAAAATTATTATCAAAAACAAGATATTTTTATTAGAAATTGGATCTTGGTTGAAGAAAACTAACCCCTTGCTCTCGAATTTCCAATACAAATAATTGAAAATTTTTACTATAACATTTGATTAACATCAACACTTATTTACAGTTTGAAAACTTGACAATTTGAAGGCTTATTAAAAATGTTTAGCTTGGTCAAATAAATTTTATTTGTGTTCTATGTATTAAATCCGGTTTATTATTTGATTTAAATTGAGAAAAATTATTTGATTGACATACTTTAGAAAAAGCTCAAGAATTTATTCATGATAAAAAGTTTATATCAATGTTATGCCAAATTTTTACTATTATTATTCAGTGTAATAAAAATTGCTTGAACAAAATTACAATCTTAATATGTGATGATTTTTTCCATCTTAAATTGAATTATCAAATAAAAAGTATAATAAATAGCTTCATTTCAAATTAAATAACAGCTTGCAAAAATTTCAGTCAGTTAAAATAATACCTAGTGTTTCTAATATTTTGGAAAATAAAAACACAATAATCTGAATAATAAAAGTATTTGATACTTGGCTATAAACGTCTTCTAATGAATAACTAAACAAAAGTTTTAAATTTCAGTTTTAGGGTAATATTTGAGTAAAAAGCATTTTAAATTACAGCTTGCTAACTTTCAAATTAAAATAACTAAACTTGTATCAATTTTCGATATCTCTATATCCAGTAATTTTATTACATAGAAAATGCGTATTTCATAATTAAAATCTTCACCAAATTACAGCTTTCAAATTCTAAATTTAATCTAGCAAAAAATTAAATTATTAAGCTCGATGAAATGTTATCAAATATAAAAAGTTTTGATTCAATTAAACAAGTAAATCAACACATTAAAACGTGCATATTCACAAATCAAACTATCAAATCTAAGTTATCTTGGTCAAATCTATTGACATTTATTTGAATCCATTCTAGAATTTCGCTGAAAAGCGAAACAAATTTCATAAAAACAAAGAAATTATTGATTTTTATCACTCGGTTTGGGATTCCTTTCGCAAAAAACTAAAGAAAAAAAATAAAATATAAGAAAAAACTCTTCAAAAAAAGTAGAGAAGAAAACAAATAAATCGCAAAAATATCGCCAAAAGTCTACGAAAAATGAGTGAAATACTGAACTCAATGATAGAAAATAGAAAACAAAACGAAATATGAAAGCAATCCATAAAAACATAGCAAACATATTATCTAATATATAGAGGAATTTCATAGAAATATATAGTTTAATGTATATATAGTTTTATAGATTATATGTGAAGCGAGGAAAAGGGAAAGTCATCTCTAAAAATAGCGCTCAGCCCTTGATATTGAACCCAACGGTAGTGATGTTGTGTTGTGTTAAGTGAGAGCACAGAATATCGGAGCGAAAGCACAACACAAAAGACTTCGAGGAATTATTCCGACTTTAAAACTAATGATTCCATTGCACAGCATATCACTGCTCAGGGAAGGGAAGGCTATGTTTGTTCAGTGCGACAAACATAACAGAGAAAAAGAATGGATGAATTCCTTCGACGAAAAATTTAAGCTAGCTCGTTAAATATTCATCTGAAAAGCCGAACATTTATTTGTAATAAATAGCCTGGGGCATTTTTAATACCAGGTTTAGAGCAAGAAATGATTGCCTAAGAGATTAAAATAGAGAAAACTATTTCAGAGAGATTTGTCAGTGATATTGCCAAGAGCACAATAAAGAGATTAGACTAGGAATTGCTTCGACGCAAATTAAGCTAGGTTAATCCATTGAATAGAATCGGAATATATTAATTTGATAGATGAAAATTTGGTAATTCATTATTAACCTCAGATGTGTAACAATTGTATCAATTAATTTAATTGAATCATGCTCGTTTTTATCTTTGTTTTCACTTCAAAGACTTGGTCTTAATTTCTATTGAATTAGCATGGTATTAAATAGAGTGAATTATTATTTTCCAGTAATATCTCACAGTATTCCTAATGAATCTCTCTCTCTCTCTCTCTCTCTCTCTCTCTCTCTCTCTCTCTCTCTCTCTCTCTCTCTCTTCCATTCATTGAATGAATTCATTTATTATTGAATATATTATTCACAAACGGTTTCCAAATGTAAAGAATATTTTCATTTTTTTCTTTGACTATCTATTCAGACATTCATCGGTTGAGAACATAATATTCTGTTTAATGTTTCGGTAAATTATTTGTCTCCGAGTTTGCGATACTCTGTCGCTAATGGCTATCAATTTTCGGCTGAAAAAAACGTTTTTATAGCAAAACTGGAATAACAACAAGAATTTGGCGAACATTTCGGACACAGAATAAAGTGTCGCATCATTTTAGATCACATTTCCTGGTCGGATATATTACTTATTTTAGCTGGATCATTTGTTTAATAGATCAAGCATGCTCGATTCAAATTTATTTCGAGATTTATTCGCGTTAATTGCAAAATGTATTTTGTTTTGAAAACTGTAAATATATTCAAAGAATTAGTGATTAATACTTACTTTTCTTATATTAAATTAATTGGAAGTTTTTCGAAGGTTTTTTTTGCAAGATCAAATGAAGAACATTCTCTTTGCACTTAAGTATACAATTAAGGACCAAATAAAGCATAAGTTAAGCGCTATTTATGTCATTATTTTTGTTACAAATTTCATAACATCTGCTCTGATAGTGATTATTGACATTAGATATGATCAAGAATTCTGATAAACTTTCCATGCTCACATAAAGCAAACGATCTTGGTCAAATATCATGCCATCTTAAGATTATAATCGATTATAATAAAGGCATAAGTATTATCTAGATAAGTTTAATTTCAACAATTTCTCTTAACTTTAATTCTTTTTAATTGATTCATCTTGGTGACTACCAAGAACCAATGAGCAACCTATTCCAAGTTAATGGCTTAATAACCGCTATTCAATAAATGAGCCAGATTTAAAACAGCTAAAAGGAACATCAAAAATGGGTGGACTTGATTGAGCAAACACATTTCTAATTGCTCATTAAGGGATGAAAATTGCCCAAGTTGCAACACAATAATCTCTCTAATTGAGAAAAGGTGTTCAACACTTGTACTAAATGGCATTTTCCAGTTTTGTATACCCGTCCCTCTCAACGGATTAATTAAAAGAACCGAAGAAACTGTTTGTTCGCAACTAATGACTGACCCTTTCCTTCAACAAAATTGTTGAACAAAGTTAAGCCGATTTACGATTAGAGTACAAATATTTGAATAATTTAACCTTTTTTATCAATCCAATGAAATTTCAATTTATTCAATTAATTGCTTGATAAGTATCAAAAATTCGAACCAACAACTAGGCCATGATAAAGTCTCTGGTAAATTGGTGTAACTAAAGACTAATTTTTTTTTAAATTACAGTTTTTTAAAAAAATTCAATTTCTTGACAAACAGTAACAAATTATTAGAACAATTCTCTAATTGAATGAACTAGAACAATTTAATCAACATATCTTTCCTCGAACAAATATTTAAAGCAATTAAATTATATTCTAGGTCATAAAAATTCAAACAATGATCTCGCTCATAATCGACTGTTCACTTTTCAACACCAATTACCGATTGACAGATATATTATTTATTGTAATATCAAAAACTTTTTCATTCTCTTCACTCAATGTTTTTGATGAGAGTTATAAAAGTTTTGCTCCATTTGTATAATTCATGACAAACCCAGTGCTCTGTCCTCTCGACTCATCCCACAAATTGAATATCAGTTACATTAAGAGCTCATAAATTCTAGTCCACAACCGTTTCCTATAATAAATTCCCGGCTCATAAGCGCTGGGAGTTGTAATACAAGAGGAACTACTTCTCTATGTTTGCAATATATGAATGTCTTTCCCCTCTAACCGTTGGACCACTGGTGCGACACAAGAGGACAGACATTCAATATTAGATTAGATTTTGTTTTTGTTTCCAACTTTTGCTTTACTTCTTAATCTTGTTCTTCAAACTTATAGAACTCGTCAGAAAAAAACCAGCAAGCTCATTTAACCAATTCAAATTTAACCAAGATTCAATTAACAAGTTCATTGTGAAAAATACACATACCACCAATATTGCCCACCAATAAAATAATCTAGCAATTTTGTATATATTTCAAATAAAAAATGTTCTTGCTTACAGCTTTCAACTTCAATCGTACAGCTCTGGCGATCCATCGGAAAGTATTGTAAGTTCATTGGACAAGATGATGTAACAGTTAGCCTGGTAAAAAATAGTTTGAATTTTAAAAAGTATTCAACGGTTCATACCCAAGGTGAATAATACAAATTTTCATACATTCTTGACTAATATAATATTAAAATTACAGTTTTTAAACCAAGCAAAAATAATGACCATTACCTAATTGAGCGCAACACTTCACCGTTATATCTGATCCTGATGAACGTGTTAGGAGTGGTCGCAGTATGAAATTGGGCCGACTTTTCGTTGGCGAAAAAAGTATCTGGCACCCATATCTTGTCGGACACTTCCGCCCCCACATAGAGGGCCTCTATGCCGGGCCTACGCATGAAAGCCAGCCTCGAGTCCCGCCACGCCTGACGGAAGTAGAAGTCAGATGTGAAGTCCTATTATGTGAAAAAATTGAATTAGCAAGGTAATAACCATGATAGATTTTGAAATAGTTCGTAATTCAACTGACCATTTGAACGGCGGATATTGAACTGATGCTAATTATATGCATTGTTACCCCAACTTCCACGGGTGGACCTGGATCATTAAAAGTTGAAAATTAGTTTGACTTTCAAAAAATTATGAACAAGCAAAATATAATGATACTTTCGATATCAGGATTCTGTAGTTATTCCGAAAACTTAATATTTTAAAGAAAAATCATATACTCAACACATTTTTGTCACTCAATTACAGTTTTCTAAATATTTTATAGGATTTTCCCTTTACTTTGAAATTTCAATGTAAATTCATTCAGTTAATAATTAATCATCTAGATTACTTTCTATCTTGGAAAAAATTAAGATTTTGCTTAAACGACAGCTCATTTTTGACTATCCTATTGCCAGCATTAGGTTCTTATCAAAATAACACAATCAAAATTATATTGATCATCAACAATTACAGCTTGTTTCCAAAAATGGTTTAATTTTTTCATGGCTCAAAATTTGATATCAATTATCGATTAGCTGTAATTAATACTAGCTTATCATATTTTGAAATTCACATTAATTGAGCTAGAGCAAAATTAAAACTTGACAGATTGCATAGTGACCAAAGAGTTGCCAAATTAAAGTTATTGTTATATTTGTTATATTTTTACACAATATTAATGTTAAGTTACAGCTCTGTTACCAAATGTTTCAATGCATTGATTCACTACTGGTTTTGTGTTTTGATTTTTGTTGTATTTATTGACATTTGTTTCACTTCTTCTACTCTTTTTGTGTCTCTGATTGTGATTCTCTGACTTGAGATAAGTCACAACGAGTTGTGTTTTGGCCACAAAAGGGCTGACCATTGGCTGTGTGTGTAATACATAAGTAAATATCCACTGAATTGCCATAAATGTAGTGAAACTCAACTGAAAATACTGTTAGAGAAGTGTTTTGTCAGATAAGACCTGATTTTATCGATCCATTGATTTCGAGGAATATATTCTGTGTTTTAGGTTTTCGCTCAGAATTTCGACTTTCGTTCAGAAGTCTTAGGGATAAAGCGATCAAAATATTATAGTCATGTGTTTTGAATCCAAAAAATTCTCAATAAAATTCAAATTAGCAAGAAAAATTTTTTGTTAAAATATTTTTTTAGAAACTGTAATTTAAACATTTTTAAAAAATTTTAATAATTATCAAGATTCTAATTATTCATTTGGTGACTACAATCCCTCTCCGTTTTTCAGGCTAACCTTTTCTGAATATCCCAGCGAATAATTTCCAAGAAAATAATTTATTACTTTTTACGTAAAAGCCTTTCAGTAAAAGTGTTTTCATTTTGTTTCGGATAAACATATTTCACAACATTTTCTGAGACAATAAAATAGAAGAAAAAGAAATTATTTTTGATCTCATTTTTTGCTGACATAAAGGGATCCGAAAAATATATATATAAAGAGAAAGACTGGGAATCATATCATCAATACTTATAACGAGAAATATATATAAGAAAAACATATTTCACGATATCTTCTGACAGTTTTTATATCATTTTTTGCACAAAAATTGTGTTTTGTTTTTGTTTTTTGTGAAAAGGATTTTAGATAAATATCCAGCAAAATCTGTATGAATTGATCTTAATCTCAATGAACCTTGATAATTTAACTTTTTGGCTCTAATATGGACCAATTGTAAAAATTAAAGCGAGTATTACATATCATGTTTTTTGTTTAGTTTACAGCTAAGTTAGCTGAGCTAACTTGTATTCAATTTCCAAAGTTAATATCTCAACATGTTCAAAAAATAAGCTCTTTTACCTTTCGATTGCCATCAACACTTTCATTATGATAGCAACAATCAACAATCAACTTTTCACATCAGTTTACAGCTTGCAATAATTAAAAGTAAACAATATTTGAAAGAACCAATTATAAAAAGTTGATGATTGATACAATTATTACAGCTTTTTAAAATAATGTTTGCCATACTATGGTCTCTCTCTCCCTCCCTCTCTCTCTCCCTCTCCCTCTCTCTCTCTCTCACACATCAATAGAAAGAGAAAATCTATTCAAGTATTCAATGAATACAATGAATCAAAGCCAGAGATAATCAAAAAGAGCTAAAGTCAGCCCAAAAAACAGAACTCAATATTAGCTAAATATGTGGAGAAGAGGACAGACTGTCACTCCATTCAGCACTTCATAATCTCTTGAACACAATCAACAGATTATTCTGAGCTATAATTAACTACACTTCAACAGACAGAGTTGCATTAGAAAAGAGAACCTAGTTGATATTCAAGTCACATAAATTCAACAGGGATAGTAACAGTGTAGCTAAAATAAATTATCATGGTTAGCTGAAAAATTATCGTCGAATTTAATCTATTTAATTGAATTTTAAAAATTTTCAAACAATTCTCTCTCGAAAGGGGATGGAATCGAAGGGAAGGAAAAGGAAAGCCAATCAAATACTGATTAATCAATTATTCAGATCAGGTATTATTATTCCGGGCATTATATCGGAAGGCTTTCCAAATATAGATTCAAATTATTTTTTGTCAGTTATTTGTTATGCGAACTAAAAAAATCAGAGATTTATTACAAATAATTGTTTGAAAATTCAATTTTCATAATTGAAATCTAGTATTCATTTTTCGAAAAAGGATTTATGGGATAGGAATTTAAAATAAATTAATCATGCTAGCTTACATTTTGCTAGCTATATATTTTTAGAAACTCTATTTTATGGTAATTTCCAGTCAATTGCAAGAATAAAATTCAGTCAAAAGATTTGGAACTCATTTTGTGATAAGAATCTGAAAATTACTTTTCATTTCAAGTGATTTATTTGTTGTTAAGAAACAAATCGATTGATATATCAAATGAAATGTTGTTTCTCTTTATTATAGACTTTCCGATCAAAATACAGCACAGAATAGCATAAAAGTCTGTGAGTGAAGTGTTATACTCCAGGAATAGATAAAAATCAAATTTCAAGTACTTTTTCAGCCATTAATCAATAGCTGATTGAAAATAAAACTTCTATTAGTGTTTCAAACAGTGTTTCAAAAGACTCGCTATTTTTGTTGAGTTTAGGATTCAATCAATAGTTTAGACAAAAAACTACTGATTTTTAAAGGACTGGAAGCGAAACAAAACTTTATTTTTCGATCAATGATTAAGTCTTCAATTATTCTGTCCTTTCGCTGATTACTTGTTAGTGAGGGCTGACCTCAAGGCACAGAATAATTGATATGAAAAAGAAAATCGATTGAAATTCATTGTTATAATTTGAAATGTTTTAGCAAGATAATTTTATATATTTAAATGATCAATAAAAATTGAACAATCTAAAATAACGTTTCCAAGATCAATAGAAATTAAAAATTGACAAGTTAATATAAAATATGTATAAAAAATTACAGTTTCACATAAAATTAGACGGCTTTCCATTTGAACATGATTAATTTCAAATCATTCACTGTCAACTTCAAAATTCTAGTGGAAGAATTAAAGAAAATATAAACTTAATTGCTTCAAACTATTATTTTAGCAAAAAAAACTTCCAAGATCAATTACAACACATAAAATAAGGGTTCTCAAGGGACTCCAAAAGCTATAGAAATTGAAATTTGGTTAATCAATATAATAATTGGAAGAAGAATTACAGTTTATAAACTCAACTTGATCCTAATACACAAATGTTTATATTAATTCTCTTATCGGTCCAAGATTAAAGAAAAGATTATTCCACTGGTGCAAAATTTAAATAAATGAAAACTGTGTTGTTCTCCCCGTCCAAACCGAAAAAATTAACTAGGTATCTTAAGATTTAAAAAACCTAGTGGTCATTACCTGCACTGAGTGTCGGACCACTAGTTAACAATGAAAAACAGTTTTTTAAGTTTTTAATTGATTACTTTTATTAACTTTTATTAATGGATTAAGTTACAGCTTTTGAACAAATTATTTCGACATTTCCAATGAATCTTGCCTTCTATTAACCTAGATAATAGGGGTGATTTTAAAATTTTTCTTGATTCAAAAATAAACAAAATTTTGTTAAATAATGTTTTTCAAATGAAAATTAAAAAAAATTCTTTCCTATATTGACTCCAATATGAATTAAATTTCTCAAATCAAAGATACAAATAAAATTTTTGATCAAGTTTACAGCTCGTCATTTTTAACAAGTTATCTATACAACCAAGAGTAACCTTTAAGCAACTCCCAGATCAAACAGATAATAATCTGAATCAATAGTCATCCGGATTTGATCCCAGAATTCAAAAGCGATATTATATTTACATTTTTCTCGTCTTATAATAACTTTTGTCAATAAAATACTCATCTCTTTCTCGTTTCCGAGTGAACAGAATATTCCGTTTTTCGTAACAATCGATCAAAAGATAAGAAACGAAATTCTTCGCTATTTTTCTCTTCATCTCAACTCATCTTTTATTGAGAACTCAAAATCTTTTGACAACTTTTTATACACTTTTACTATCGTTTTGCTCTTCAAATCATTTGTCACTTATTCAGAGATTTTCTTTTCTCTGAAGAAAAAAAGTTTTTCCATTCAATGGTTTCAATCAAAAACCTAACGTCAAAGAGAATGAGACATTCATTCAGTACGTATTGAGACAATCAATCAACAATGGATATAGCAATCTTGGTCAGTCTGAGTGGTAAATTCAATTCAAACTCAATATATCATGTTTCTGAACTGATTGATCATGGTTAAATTTGTTTTCCGTATTTGTATATAACTATCTTTTGATTCCAATTCGCTATAGGATTGAGTTTTTTCTTCTAATAATAAAATATAAAAATTGGTTTCATTTTTTGATTTCCATTAAAACATAGAAAAAAATCTGTTTATTAGAGGGAAAGCCTACTCCGTATTACTTAAGGAAAAAATAAAATTTATATTAAATAAAGAAAAATCTTTTTCTCATATTTTCATTCGGAAACAATTCCCAACGGAATCTGTTTTTTCAAGTTTTTCTTTATTCAGTTTTTAAGAGTTTTATCAAAAAATAAAAACTAATCTAAAAAATGAATTTACATTTTATAGCGTTTCAAACATTTTTTTTGAGATATATTTTTAGTATATTAATGGCTTTCAATGCTTTACACGTATTTCAGTGCATAACTCAATTCAATACACGTTTTCTATGCAAAAACGTGTCCTCAAAAACATAACATTTATACCAAGAATATTACCCTAAACCATATCGTATCATTCAATTTTCATCAGGGTAATCTAATTTCAGGTTTGGCAAAGTTTTTTTCATCGAATTACCCAGATCATTTTCAACACTAATTTTAACATTTGAAATCAACATGAAATTTCAACCAGGATACGTTTACCCATTCTTCCAGACATTTACAACGTTTATATGCGTTATCAAACTAATTCAATAACATCATGTATTCAATTAACGTAATCTAGGTGATTTAGATTGGTTTTAGAAAGTGATACCAGCAAATCACCATGATGGTTTTTTCCGCCACTCTGTCGATTTGTTTAATCAAGTAATGAATATCGAGTTAAGAGCACAGAATAATAGCGCAGAAAACAAAAGACAATTCTTCTTTGCCTTCATTCTGAGCGCTAATACATTACAAGTGATTATTAGATTGAATTCGTGAACGGAATCACTAATAGAGGCACTGATTTGTGTGCCGACAGTGAACTGGCAAAGAGAGAGTGAGGGGAGGGCTGACCATCAAATCAAATGGCCAGTCCTATGGACAGGGAATCTAATGACTCGATTAACGTTATTAGTCCCATAAGAAGAGTTCAAAAGCGATGGGAGAGAGTCGTATACATAACTGATGCGGAAAAATGTCATAAATTTTATTAACATTTTTATAGTATTCTATCAAATGGCTGATGAAAGCCAGGGATCAATTTATACTGACCAGGGCTATAGCTCGGGCTATAGAACAGGGATTTTATTAGTTTGACATTTAAAGGAATTTTCAATTAATTCCTTTCCATTCCGGATGGCGTTCCTCTGGAATTAGAATTGGATTTTATGATAAATTGAATTTTCTTTTTATCCATCCTTTCAATTGATATCCAGGAAAACCATTCTTTCAAAGAAATGAAAGAAAAAGTTTTTCAAAACATTTATTTGGCTTTAGTTTTGAATATTGAGTTCCGGAGTAAAGCCTTCCCAACAGTATTTGCCTGGAATTTCAATCTTGCAAATTGATTATTCCAAGAATACACTGTACAATACGACAAATGTATGAATCAATCACATGATTAATACCAAGAATATTCGTATTCAAAACGAAAGACAATAAATGATTAGTTTTTTTCTGTTATTTGTTTTGCAATTTGTTGTCAGATATTAATTGATTGATGTCTTGAGAAACAAATTGATGGATGAGTTTATCAGATATTAACAGATTTTTACTCTGTTTATCACCGAAGAGAAAATGAGATGATTAACTCTGGGTATTCGATCATGGTTATTCTATTTGTCATGCAAATGGTTACTCTAGAACAGATTTGTGATTGACTTTGCAAGACTATTTCTAATGATCGAATATAGATTGTTGGTAATCTTTTAATGAAATTGTAGCTAGTACATTTTTTGCAACATTTTTAAACTGTAATTATTATCAAAGATTTTCAGATAAATAATTGAAATTTCAAATTAAGTTTGTATTGGGATACGAAACGGTTTCAATTTTTCTTGGTCAATTTATCATCTATTTCGCTGGGATATAACACATTCATTATCATGGACAATGTCAACAGTTATTTTTTGGAGGAACTAGGTAATCAAAAAAATTTTGATAAATATTTTAAAGACTGTAATATCTTTCAAAAATTTTGTATAAAATAAACAATTGGTCAAAGTATTAGGAATGGTTATTCTTCAATTTTTTTTGATCAAAATCATATCAATTTACCCCTAAAACAATTTTACCAAGCTAAGTAATAGATAATTTGCATCATAAACATAGAACATTTTCATTAAACATTTTTGAGATGATCATTTTTGCTTATATTTTAAAATTGTAATTTTTTTGTTTTTTTGAAAAACTGTTCCTACTTGAATTAAAGGCTACTCGTGACTTGTGGTTGCTTGGTTAAATTTCTCAATCTATTCTGCATAAAAGTGAGCAGGTATACACATTATTGACAATTATCATGGTTTTCATGGTCTAATAATATTAGAAATCATTTGCCAAATGTTTTTAAAAACTGTAATATTTTTTGAAAAATTTAAATGAATATAAAATTTTTATCCCACAAGTATTTATTGGCAATGCGGACATTAGGTATAATTTTCCATCATTTAATTATAATATTTTTTTACCAAGTATGACAAAAACTATTTGATTTATCTAGGCACAATTCTTGCTTGGTAAAATTTTCCTCCAAAAGGAAAGGTCAGAATAAATGCCAACAAAGCCATTGAATCCAAGTTTTATATTCAAAGACATGAATAGCCTATTCTTGACATAAATCGTCTTTTGTTTAAATAAAGAGATAATAAAATTTGAATTTTTCAATGAAAAACAAATAGAACATGATCATAAATTCCAAGAAACGTAAATTCTAGCCATAAAACAGAGTTATGACTCGAGCAATAAAATTTAAACTACCCTTGTCACTCGCAGTGGTGCGTCCAAGTTAAATTTACCAGAATTTTAATTAACCAGATGAGTTTCTTTAATGTAAGCAAGCTAAGCTAACTGGAAATTCAATGCAGTAATTATATGTCAACGCACGGAGGAAATAATAACATGCAAATTGACGTTCATTCCGGTGCCAAGGCTTTTGATATTTGAATAAACTATTAGTTCTGTTATTCTTCTGTCTCTCAACTAATCTATTGTTTGAATCAATTTTAGCGTAAAAAATAAAAATCGGTTTTTAGTGTCAATCAAATGTCAACCAATAAATGCTTAGTTCTATTCTTAGCATCCAATTACCATGTTTATTGGTTCAGATGCTTTTACTGTTTGACTTTTACTTGGTGAGTCTTTTGACATCAAATTTAATTATCTTGGTTATTACCCCCATTTAACTAGAAATGTCTTTCTAGATAAAAATGCTCCCGAAATAGCCTGAAATAAAACTCCATTGACATGGTAGTTTCAGGTTAAATCCAAGCAAAATTCACAGGAAAACTAATTCGATTTGAGCTTGGTTGATTTTTCAATTTAAAGATTCATTATAAATGACTCTTTCTTATAGAGGAAGAGATAATTGAATTCTTTTGTGGATTAAAGTATAAGAACTATAAGTGATATGAAAAACGGCACAGAATTGGATCAGTTTGTCATTAAAAGAGTTGAAGAAAAAAATTAATTTCAATTCAAAACATTTTTTCTCGAAATAAATTACAGCTATAGATATGACTCATATATCAATCCATATATAATATACATAAGTATATGAATGGAGGGGAAAGGGCACAGAATTTTAAAAGGGGACTCGCATTCTATATTTAGAAACACTAAAGAAAATCACATTAAACTGATTGCAAGTCTATTAAAATTCTTCCGACTGTGCTGTGCGTTAGTGGCAAAGCACAGCGAGAGCACAGAATAACTGTTCAAATGGTGTAATAGTTTGGACAGAATATCGCTTCAGAAAAATAAATCCAATGAACAGAATATTGCCGTTCCTTTAGATTTAGTATTTATTATACATAACATAACACTATAAACACAGAATATTCTGTGCACTCAGAATAAAAACGCACAGAATATTCTGTATGTGTGTGACTGTAATTGCGTTAATGGAAGGGAAATGTCTGTTATTTTCCAATAAAATAGAAGGAAAGGGAGGGAGGGGTTCAATAGAATCTTTGGTCAAATAAATATCAAAATAAAATCTTCAATAGAATGATAAATAAGGCAGTCGTTTGAATTGCAGGATGAGTATTGAAACAAAACATATTGACCTTACTTAATTTTTAAAGGTTGATAGGGGAGGGTGTTTTTCACGCATACCTGCATAGTTAGGTCGCACACGTTTGTCGTATCCGCCATCGAAGAATTTATTCAATATTCTGGTGATGTCCTGTCCTATTTCGGTTTGCCTGTAGAGGGGAAAGGCATGCAAAAGAAAAGCACAGAATTAGTGTCCATTGAATTTCACGTAAATACAAATATTTTAATTCAATTGGAATCCAATCTGAAGATAGAAATCAATTTGTAAAATATACAGGTTTTGACTTGGTCATTTTTCAATGGAATAAAATATCTTGGTCAACTTGCCAAAACCTTTTTTTTCTTGACAAACACAATTTAAAATGTATTAAATGTTGCTACTTGAAAAAGTTTCCATAACCCATGCCAATGATCATGGTTACAATTTTGTTGGCAATAACTAATTAAACTTGATATTAAAATTACAGCTTGCAATTAAATAAAAACTTACTTTATACTATGCTTATATCTCATATTCAAAAATTATCCAAATAAATTAGAATTATATTTTTAAAGCAAATATTTCATGAAAAAAATATCACGTGGGTTCATATTAGAATAAAATATCTTGGTTGTCTACCAAATTTTAAATTACTGAATATCTGATTCGAATCCAAAAGTATCAATTACAATTTTCAGAAAAATAATAAAACAAACTTCACGTTAATATTACAGCTTGCAATTTGGTAAAAACTTCATTAACTAGTAGCTTATTTCTCAGATCAAAGTTATAATTTACTCAAAATAAATAAATAATTTAAAAAAAATTAAATTTTAAAGCAAAAAGTTTAAAGAAAAAATCATGATTTCACCTTGCAATAAAATATTCTGTTATATCTGTTATCTGTTGATCAAAAATGACTAGATAATAATGTTCTAGCATTCATAAATTGGGATTAACCTTTAGAGCTTGTTAAATAAAAGACATTTCTATCACATGGGAGGTACCGACCAAGATCTTGGTAAGAATTTTGTAGACAATAGCAAATCAAAGTTTATGTAAAAATTGCAGTTTGTTACTGATTTTTAAAATTTTTCATTTATACCTTGCTTATTCCGCGAATTCTAAAATTTAATTCACTCGAAACAGCAATAAAATGACACAAAGAATTGACATTGCTCATATTTTTTCGCGACATGACATATGCAGTTATCCATATAAATGAGATCCATATTCGAGATATCACTTTAACTCAAATGGGATTTTAATAAAAATTTATTTGAATTTCGTTTTTTCATTTTCATGGAGTAATTCAGTGAAGAGAAATGAAAATCAATTTACTCCCAGAAAAAAAGAGAGCACAACATTAGACAGTATTCCCACTCTTTATAGAAATAAAAGGGACTGCCTTTTGAATGAGTGAATGAAAAATAAAAAACATTTTTATGTTTCGAATAATAGCCTATTATATACTCAACGGGATATACCATTGTATAGACAATAATGGTATTTGTGTGGACAGGGATGGGCACAAACTTTCATTCAGTTTAATCTATCAAATTCTCAAAACATTAATCATGTGATAGCTTTATTCAATGAAATAAATTTGGTATGTTCAAAATTCGATTCCAGCTAGATCGATTCGTTGATGTTTAAAACATGTGTATTATCTCTACCATGGTGCTATAGTTCTGGCCATCACTGATAAGAAACAAATCGCAAATAATAATAAAAGTGAATAATTCATATCATTTTTTATCTTTCTTGGAAGAGCTCAGGAATACCTGCAAAAAATTTTAAAGGGAATGGTATTCAATAAATTCACTCATTTTTTATGAAAGATTTCAATGTTTTCCGTTTTCATTCAGTTTTCAGTTTTTTAGGGTTTTTATCGGAACTCAAAATTTTTTTCTGGAAATACATTCAGAATATGACATAAATTATAGCTTTAATGCAAAGAATAAATTGAGTGAAACACAAGAACCCGATGTTTAGGAACAATACTATCGACTCTTTTATTGGCTTTTTTCCTGATATACGGTTTGTTGGGGCCGGCGATGGGGTCAGACATCAATTAATCAATATAAGAGTCAATTAACTATTTAATAGCTGAAGCAAATTGCCAAGATCAATCAAATTCCTGGCTTAATAACCAAGCTGATTCATTTGAGATTCTGACCCAGATTTTGACCTACCACATTTAGAATATTATTAGCAATTTAATCAAGGTTGAAATGCTTATTAAAGAAATATGGATTTCTCTCATTTGTAATTCAAATCAGCATAAACGAAAAATCACTGAACAATAGAAATTAATATCGAAATTTTGATAATAGGTTTTACCAATAACGTTTTGAAATGAAATTTCAGTTCCAATACTATAATCAATTTTTTAATATTCAACGAAAATTATTGTAAAAAATGTTCAGAATTTTTATCATTAAAATAGTTTTACATCAAAAATAGAGGAGAAAACTATTGGCACTAAAAATCAATATTGAATTCATTTAAATGTTAATTATATACCCACTTATGGGTCACGTATTTAACCAAAATTGCTGCTTAAATATTGTGCAGCTTTTTCTCTGCTCTCGCAGCACAGGCAGAGAGAGTGGTATGTCCTTTGAGTGTCTTTCTGTACGGGAATTAACATTTTTATCGTCGTTTTGAGGAAATGTGTTATGAAATTGAATTTTCATTTCAATTGATAACAGAATTTCCAGAATTCGTTTGACATTCAAAAGCTTAGGAAGCTTTTGAAAAAATTATACCAAGTTATTCGAAATCTGCCAACATCCAGCTATTTATATCTTACAAAAATATTTATAATTCAATAGAATTTTTATTTATTTACAGTTTTTTTCAGTTCAAACACAAAATCAATAAAATATTTGTAAAACAAACACAAAATTTCTTTTCGCACAAAAACAAAGTTTGAAATAAAAATCCATTTAATTATAACTTGAGTTCAACTCATCGTTTGATATATCGATATTAAGCTCAAAATAATTATTATTTATAGGAAAGCAATAAATACGGCGAAAGAGAAAGAGTGAGACCTCCGAGAATTAGAGGAGTCTTTCATATTCTGTGCGGAAATCTATCGCTAAAGAGAAGGCTTTACTCTTCTGTCATCTGATTTCCAATACATTAGAAACTGGTTATAGATTTCGATTGACTCCCGATTCACAAGAAATCCCTAAACGAAAGAGTTTTGAGGTAAGAGTGCTTTTCAACAGCGAGACTGGAAAGGACTGGTAGTAGACTCTAGACTAGGATCTAATGAACGGTAAAACTAATGATAGATTGAGTGAGAAGTTTAATGGCGGATAAAATCTGTTTCAAACAAAAATATTTATAACCATACAATCATTTTCTTGAGTTTTACAGGAAATACCCTGCAATCAATTAACTGGAACTAATCCTGCTTGATGAATTTTCATAACAAATAATTAATCCAGGCCATTCAAAATTACTTCAAAACTATTTTCAAGTGTTTATTATTCAATGGAATAATAGCCAATTATTTTAATGGTTATTATTAATATTCTTATAGAAAGTTCTTTTGTCTGAAATGAACTTGGTTATCCCGTAAATAGCTAAGAAAGTTTTTTCAAGAAAACTTCCTGAAGAATATAAATTATCATTAAATTCTTGAACAATTCTCTCTCTCTCTCTCTCTCTCTCTCTCTCTCTCTCTCTCTCTCTCTCTCTCTCTCTCTCATTCCCTCCCAAACCCTCTCATCCATTATAAGCGACTTTTGGGTGAATTTTCTTTTAATCTCCAAAATTCTTATCAAACATTAAACTAATGGATTCTTCTATTGATTTGATTTTTATGAAACACTTCTCCCCTCTCCAAGTCTTGAGCATAAAAATCAAGTGATAGATGTTTTTGGAAACACATCGGAAGTCATGAATAATTATTAACGAAGTTTTTCTCTCCCACTCACTCTCTTTTCCTCTCATTTTCAATGAGCTCTTAGAAAATAAATTTTAATCACTCAAACCAAGCGAATAATCAACGCAAAAAATCTTGATAAATTACCAAGTTCATTAATGGGAAAAGGGTATGAATTCTTTAGGGCTAATGAAAAAACAAAACAAATACCAATGAAAATAAGTATTGGTTTTAATCAGAATAAAAGTGCAATTATTTGTTGTATTATTTGATTTTCAATCTATTTTTTGTCGTCAATTAATAGCACAGAATATAAGCCAATGTTTTGCAAAAATAATATAAATTAATAGTCAAGTGATTAATGAATATTTGATTTCAATGGTAATACGCTTTTTGCCTGAATTCTGGGTACAATATATTTGATTGTTTTTATGCATCGAAAAAAAGTTATGATTTGTTTTACTTTAATAATTGATTTGAGAAATAAATAGGAATTTCTTTCAAATCAATTGACGGCTTATTTGACAAATAGATTGTAATTTCTGTTGACATTACACGCAATCCCTTACCCAGTGATTGAAGGGAACGGTAGGGGAGAGAGGAATAGAAATGTCTTCGATCATGAAGTTTCAATTAAATTGATTGATAGCAAAGCAAAATTGCTAGAGCATAACTTGACCGAGACAAAATCTTCTACTTATAATAATATTTTCAAATTGGACAAAATGAAAATGAATGATGTAGGTCAAATGTCGAATGTAAATGAATCAGCATCCAGGAATAGATCCATTTAATGTGTGACATTATTTGACCTTTTTATCAAATAAAGAGAGCATTGATGACATAAGCATGGTCATAAATTAATTAAATTCCATTCCATTTATAGACCGAAATGTCAGGTATTTAGAGATTTTTCGTTTAACCAATAAATGACTTATCATTTGCTACAGAAAAATGTCATTTGATTTCCTGACTTATGTCTGGAAAAACTCAATAACCATTAGATTTGAAAACTGTGTTATTCAAAGTGATCTTGGTTAAAAATAGTAATGGCTTGACTGATGTTCCTGGTAAATTTCCAGCGACACAAACAAATCAGAGTTAATTTGACTCAAAAGCTCAGCACAAGAAACACATTCAGCAGTGAAAACATTGTGTGGGCGCAGAATCTGTAGGCAAAACAGATACCAGTCCTCTTTCTCTTTCTCTATCTCTCTGTAGATACAAAAATTATTCTGTGTTTTTCCGCACAGAAAAACTACGGCACAGAATAATAGACTATTTTCTTGTGACAAGAGTTGAGTCTTATTCTTGTTTTCCAACAGATTTTTAGCGGTTTTTCTGTTAATATATTTGCACTGAATTTAAGCTCAATTTTTCTCTACTTAAGGCCTTTTAGTTCAATATTTTCTCAGATTCTCTCAGATTTTGGTTAATTAATGGTCTCTTTCGTTGACTTTTCTGTCGATATATAGTATTTTTTCGCTCATTTTTTTCCACCACTTCTCCCATTGAGAGCACTATTCTCTGCTAAACATCAAAACACTATTCTGTGCGAAGAAATAGTTGTTTCAATGTTTTTATTTTAGTTTCAATAGAAGGCTTTCCCCCCATTCAATACCGCACACACACACGCTATCCAACTGTTTTCCACTCCCCTTTCCCTTTTCTTTTGACTTTTCTCTCCATTATTTTCCGTTCAAAATGTTATTCCTTTCCTCTTTTTCAGACGAATCCTTTCCAATACTTTATAGATATATATATAACACATCTCTAAGACTTGTTATACGATTTTGATTCTCAACTTTTTTTCACTCAATTCTCTTATCTATAACTCTATTCACAAATCTCTATCCCCTTTCCTCTCCTAACCTCTCTCTATCCCCTTCCCTCTCCTTCTGTCTGTTTTTCTTCATCTGATTCTTCAGGAGAACTGCTCTTCAAATACAGAATTGCTATTCAATAGTGTTTTAGTCACTACTGTCAGGAGATTTCGCTGCACTCATTTATACCAAGAGTATTGACGAATGAAAATCCGATTGACTAAAATGCAGGAGAAATACATGAAAGACACGACTCATGTATGCAATCCTTGTATACAACAAATCAATCACTTTTTTTATATCACATAATATTTATCTGCATTTTGTTGTCTACTCTCCGTTTTCTGCTAAATATCTACTCAAGACCTGTGCTCTCCCTCTCCTTCCCTCTCCAACACAAATGGAAGTGCATTTGCAGTTCAATAGTGAGAACAGAATTAGTGTTTTCCGTTACATAAGAATAAATGCAATTTTCTGTTACCCAACCATTCAGTGAATTGTTAGCACATATTGAATGGAATAATGAATTAAAACGATTCGGATTACATTCTGAACGCAGTTCCAGGAAATTATCGTCAATTACGATGTAAACAAAATCATCTTGGTCATTCATCTTGGCTCTTAATTTAAGCACGAATTGACTTTAATTGAAATTTATGCGAAAACCTAGCAAGATCAATTGTCAAAAGCACTAATGTTTTCAAAGAGTATAATCTTTTTTTAATTAAGAAAAAAAAATTAAATTAAGATTTTTTTTCGTCTCTTCTCTAATGAATTAGTGATGAGAAGAGATCTTCCGCTTCGAAGAACTTTTCATAACATTTTCATCCCTAACAGTCCCTAAGCATCAGATTAACAGTCGATTACACTTAATGTTGAAGTTTTTCTCAAGAATTACGATTCAAATGACATTTTTTAAAGAAAAATATTTAGGAATATATAACAAACTCTCTTAACCCCTGATCTTATCCTCACAAATACCCTGTCTGTGTGTCTGAGAATTTTTATTGCAAGAGTAAAAAATTCAGCGAAGAATTTCACGGATGGATAGCATACGACAAAAAAACGACATTAATTTAAGGGATAGGACACACACTCGTCGACAGAGTTTATGGGGAATAAAAGCACAGAATAAAAACAAAACACATTTTTCTATATCAACTGTAAATCAAATAATTTTTATGCCTTTCATTCAATTTCTGCCTTTATTTTAGTTTTTCAGACAAAAACTATCGATAACTCTATACAGACATACCGTTCCCCTCTTTCTAACAGTGAAGAACATCTCTCTATTCATTCCAATTGAATTGAGAGGACAGTCGTATTTTCAGCACTGGATTTATGGCCAAAATTTATTATAAGCTATTCTCGTATTTATTGACTTAAAATAAATATATTCTCTCCGCAGAGCACAGCATAAGGACAGCTCAGGATATAATAATTCACTTCGAAAAACCCTATTTCTATATAATCTTGGCGAAGTAGAAACAATAATTTATCTTGTTAAAATAAGAAGAAGCATACAATAAGAAGATTGACGACGCGAATTTATCCTAGGAGCTTTATAAACAGGGCCATAAATAGGCTATCAATTTGGTTGAGGGAAAAACTGTAAGTTTTATATAAAACTTGATATTTATTTACTTCTGAAATTGAAAATAGCAAGGTGGGATGACTTTGAGAGTAATGTCGTCTTTTTCAATATTTTACTGAAATTTGTATTAAAGTCAATTTTTTTCATTGAAAACAAATTAATTAAATTCCTTTCTATTCATCGGAAATGTCAGGCATTTAGTGTCCCTTTAATTTGAAATCAGATTTCTGTATAAAACTGTCGCCAAATGTCAGTCATAATCAACTTTACAAGATTCAATCAGCAAAGCACTTGACACTGGTCTGTTCATTCAGTGCGCACTACCTAGCTCTCATTATTACCCAGCAACAACCTATCATTATTCCTACTTTTTGTACTTGGTTATTTTCGAACAAATACATTGGGCTGATTTTAAATATCAAAGATAACTCATCTATCAATTTGATTGTGAAGTTTTAGTTGGAATCTCTAGTTCTGAATCATTTAGTGGAATGTCAGGAATCTTGCAATTTTGAAATTGTTACCAAGCAAATCAATAGTTCAAAAGATTATACAGGAATTTGTTGTTAAACTCGAGAGAGAGAGAGAGAGAGAGAGAGAGAGAGAGAGAGAGAGAGAGAGAGATTCTGTTGGAAACATATTTTCGTGTAATAAGTCTTTTCATGACTTCCAGTCATTTCGTGTCTACGAATCAAAAGTCAAACAAATAGTCAGAGAACTGTTTGCCCAACACTTCTACCCATCAATTGCACAGCCCTTCCCTTCAGTCATTCAATTTGACTTCAATTCACAGACTGACCGCACCATAACATACCAGTGCTGTATAACCTGTGCTCTCAAACACAGAGTTCCTCCGAAAGTATTGAAAATCAAAAGTAATTGAAAGCAAATCGGAATTCAGTCGAAAATGTGTATTAAAAAACTTGACTCAAGGAGTGGGTGTTCACAAGCCTTTAGAGCACAGCACGCCCCATGCAAAATCAATTGAGCCAGGCTTCTTTTGCTTGCAAATTCAAAGCTCTATTCAAAAATTTCTTATTGAAGAGCTTCAAATGCAGAATAATGGACCTAGATCAATGAGTGACAGGCTCAGCATGACTGGGCAGGTTTATATTGAATGTGACCCGGCTTCTTTTGAATAAACATGTTTTTGATTATTGAAAAATTCAAATGAAATTCCTTGAAATCTCTAAACCATATACTAATGGAAATATAGATTTTCACTTTTGTGTGGAAGAAAATATTCTGAGCCTTTCTTTCGCTCAGAATAAGGGAATCTGTACTCGATTTTTATCCTCAAATAGAGTATTGAATGAACAGAATATTCTGTTCCCCAATCAGTTGAAAAGGGAGTTATATTTCGTAATAAATATTGAGTTTCTTTTCGGAGAAAAGTATTACTATTATTAGAATTCATACGAAATTTGTTTTTTATTTTTCGTCATAAGTTTGAAATTTAAAGTTAATTTGAAAAAATGTTTGGCTCAAAATCCTAGAAAATAATACTCTTGATATTTGAATATGTTCTTGGAATTAATTTGTAGGCAGACGGTAGGCTTAATATCGATTTTCCCTTGCTAACTGCACTAACATTTGATTGGACATTCAATTATTTTATTAAACAAATGCAATTTTCTTGTATGAAATTAGATATCCTTGGTATAAAAGCACAGCATATTCGAGCACAGAATAAAAGCCAAAAATCTTATTTGTTTTTCTTCTTAAACATTAATTCAGTTTTGGTTTCATTTCATATGTTTTTTAATACAATATAAGAGAGAAACGTATATCGGATTACAAATAGTGAACACAATTTGAAACAAAATCTTTTCAATTAGTGTCGGGACATATGTTACCGATTTTTTCGCTGCTTGTTATCGAGCAATTTTATCGACATTAATCTTGGTCAATGACAGTAATCAAATCAAATTTAATTGTTGAAAATTATTACCAAGCTATCAGAATTTATTGAATTAGATGGGTTTTTAGAAAATTGGGCTTAGAAAATAGACCAAGTTTGAGCGCACAAAATTCTTATTAATTCAAACATAATAATTTAAAAAAATTACAGTATTCATAAAATTAGATCCTTTTGGATTTCGCAGAATTCAGGAAAGACACGGTATCTTAATATTTAGCCAAAATCATTGCAAAAATATTAGCTAAAATTATCTAGGGTCAGTTGAAAATTATAGCAAATTATCATTTAGATAATTGCTAAAATTAAGTATCGGTTAATCAACGCCAATTTTTAACTTGCAAAATCTTTGTATATTAAATCAAATAAAGTTTATTAACTTACAGTTTGTTATTAAATTAAAAACAAGCTCAGTTTTTGACAAAAAACACGGGGAAAATAGTATGAAAATAAATATCAAGGAGAAGTTGAAAATTATCAACACATTATCAGCTTGATCTGTTGAACAAAAAACTTTCCTCTCGAATCTCTACCCAGAATATTAAAATTCAAAATATTTATTAATCAAGTTAAAAATGATTTGACCAAGTTACAGTTTGTATGAAATTAAGACAACAAGCTCAGTTCATTAATACAACAAAAGCACAGCACACGAGAGACCTGTGCTCTCACTCAATGAAATTCAATTAACTGCTTCTCATAATTAAATGAATCAATTCTTGAGCCCAAACATAGTGTCTATTCTTATCTTATATGAGGCTATCCCTCGAGGACTGGTAGGTCACGGGTCACGAAGAACAAGAAGAGAAGAAACTCTTTTATCTATCGACTAATTGAATAGTGCTTACAGACAGATAGAAAAAGAAAAAGTATCAAGTATCAATAGAGAACTCATTAGTGAAGTAACAACAACAAAATCAAATGATCAAGATAGAATTACTCTTTCACTCATTCTGACGAACTAACAAACAAAAAGATAATTTTAGCCCTAATTCTGTAGAATAGCAGTGAAAAGAGCACAGAATAATATTCTGTTCCCATATTTTAATGTCTTATTAGTTATGATAATCACTTTAATTAGATATTCGACTCTTTTCTCACAAAAATAAATATTAATTAAATTTAATTAAGTTTTTCGAAAACAGTGAACAACTCTTTTCTGATTAGAGGAAAGGGATGGCCAGGAGTTACTCATTATGGGAATCCCATATCATTTGCAAACTTGTGTATGGATTTGACGTCAATACATATCGGACTTTAATTATTCAAATGTTTAATGATTTTGATTCAATTATTTTAATTAATAATGAACTAGATCAAATTTCCCCAGTAATTTACATAAAGAATTTATGCAGGATTGGTTACCTTGGTAATTATCCAGGCTTTTTTGATCAAATATTTGCATAATTGATTTGCTATTCTTCGCTGTATTTTACTCTAAAAATTGAATTTCAAACCCCTTTTCAGAACCGAATTTCAAAAGAGATGATTGATTTTTAAATGAGTAAACAAAATGTTAGTTCAATTTTCATCTACTGTTTATTCATTCTGGAGATTCCTTATCTCATTATTTCTCTAATTGAATTCAAATATTTGAATTTGAACTTGGTAAAACTGGAAATTATAACCTGTAGAATTTCAACCAGGATAGCTATTTGAGTCAAAATTGATGACAAGCTATCAAACCATTTAAGAAAAGATAGTTTTCATTAAATTAAACTATTTTTTGAAGAATACAACGAAAATAATACTTAAAATTGAAGTCAATTTACAGCCAAACACTTGGAAAAGGAAAGCCTTCCGACTGTTTGACACTTAAATAAATTACAGCACAAACAGAAGGATAGGACAGAATAGCAAAGAATTACTGCTTTTTCAAAAGAAAATTTCCCAAGTTTATTATATTTTATTCCAAAGAAAAATTGCTTCCAATATCTCTATCTTCAATATAAAGGACAGGGATGCAGAGGAATGGCCTGTTTTTATACATTAAACTAAAATGTACTTACTTCTGGTTGGTTAGAGCGGAGACACTTTCGACACAATACAATACACAACAGTATAATAGCGCACAGAATAACGCAATAAATCTTTTCGGTCTCATTATTATAAATACTAAATCCAAGTAATTAATAGCCATTGACAGGAGGAGCGCAGAATATGGTGACGTTCCCCATTGTATTCTTTGTCACCCGGGTCATTGTTTCGCTGGATTTATCTTGTCGATGTATAACCAGGTCTTTTCTCATACAAAGTAATAGCACATGAATTGATCGAAACAATAATTAGAAGATTTTTTCCCCAAAAGAATTCACAGAAAAAAAATTGTTGTCTTCAGAGTTCACACATAAAATACAGCACAGAATGAGAGCACTGAATAAAAAATGAGTTTCTCAGCAAAGAATATAGAGAGTGGGGGAAGAGAGAAATCTCATTGATGATTAATTATAAGCTAGCACAAATAATGTTTACACTTAATGACTAGTTTATTGTTTGTAATTCTTTTGTGAAGATTAATATTTATTATCATTTATTATAACATAACTTATTTCTTAACGTTTAGTTTTGACGAGGAATATGTATTTTTCAAATAACTTGGATAAAAATTTTCCGTTGATTTGCTTTTGAGAAGAACCCAAAGCGAAATATTAATCATAAAAACTATTGTATTCATAGACTTTCGCAACAAAAATGTGATTTCAGTTTACAATAGATTTACTTTTCACTCGACAGCCCATCCGTGAAAGGAGTTGTGTTTATGCTGTGCTGTGTTGTGCCGGTGCTCTGCCGTAAGAGAAGAGAGAAAATACATATAAATAATAATAGCTTTGAATAATGATTTCGTATAATAAATAAAAGGAATATTCTGTGCGTTTTGTGTGGAATTCTGTGCAAAGATTTTTTAGTCACAAAAAGACTGACTTTTATGTTGAAAATCAAAACTAAAACCAAAAACTGATAAATCATTGCATTAAACACTTTTGTATCACAGAATAAAGACCAAGAGCTAAGTCGCCTGAAAAGTGGGGATTATTCTGTGCTTTTCTGACCAAAAATCAAATAGTCATTTGGCTTCACATAAAGTGGTTTGTTATTTGAAGTACCACTCAGTGGTTGTCCGCAAAGTTGTGGACCACCAGAAGAACAGCACTTTTTTCAGTCAATTTTTATCACAAAATAATAAGAAAACTAAAGAAACGTTTCATTCGTTTAGTTCTCAACAAAACTCTTTCGAAAAGACTTAACACAAGAAATGCATTCAATTAATTGATTTTCTCCCCGGAGTTGAGGAGGAGTTCCTCTCCCCATCTCGAGGAAGACTGTGTGTCGGCCCTAAAGTCGAAAAACGTTTTTAACTCTGATTAATGACTTTTGACACAAATTCAGACACTATTCTAACAGATTGTAATTCGTGTAGGAATTAAGCCCAGGTCATTTGCGAACAAAAACTTATTCTAACTAGATAATGCATGAGCAAATAAAGTAATTCAATAATAAAATGCCGTCCCAATTTACCGATATTATTAATTTCAAATTAGAACAAGTTAAATTTAGACTTGAAGATTCAAATTACAGTTTTCATAGGTAATATTGATTATAAATATTCAACTAAATAGGTTCATTTAGAAAAGATTCGAAAATTATGTACTAGATAATTTGAAAAATATTTAAACGATCTAGAATCTAGGTGAATTCAAAGAGTTAGATGTTTGATAAAATTTAACTTATAATTGAGACCACCCAAAAATTTGTAGTTTTATTTAAGCTAGATAAACATTAGCTTTTATGATTAAATTACAACTTTTAAATCAAATCTATTGATAAATACAAGAAATGAAAATAATTAATATTGCAACTGGCAAATCATTTTATAGTTTTAGGTAGTAAGTATATTTAACTAAAAAGAAATTTCTCCTATAAAGCCTAGATGAATAAACGTGACGAAAATCAAATATTAAAAAAACTAAATGTATCATTAAACACCTATTCAAGAAATTTTAATTTGAATTAGTTAAATAGCAAGTTAATGCCTTAAGTTACAGCTTTCAAAAGACAAAAATAAAAAAATCCAGATAATTCAATTTTAAATTTATACTTACGAGTTAATTGCGATAAATAGAATTAAACTTGCAATTGAAGCAAGGTTATGCAGAAACTATTGAAAACATTCATAAAAATGACTTGGTGGAAACTTTTGCTGCTTGCTCAAACAATAGTCCAAACAAATTTGTTTATGGTAATTGAGTTATGACTGTCCCCAAAAGTGACCTAGCTCATCAAATGGAAACATGTTCACTGATTCGAGTCTACAGAACAAGTGGTGTTATTTCGCTCTTCGGTCGAAAGGGATGTCTTTCCCATTACATGCGCTCTACTGTTCAGTCAAAGCAATATTACCAGCGCTCAGACATGTGCGCCAATTCACCCTTTCATCAATTATCCAAGTAAACAACCAGAATAATGCATCAATATTATTATTCATCATGTTGTACAATTTCAATATTTGTTAACATAAGTAAGATTCACCAATATTAGCAAGTTTAATTGAAAATAATAGAACACATATCATTCAGAATCTATTGATATTGTTCTGAACTTTTGAGCAATTCAATGCTATTATCTTGATAATTTTGACACTTTGTTATTTGAAAAATCTTGTGCCTGAAGGTTGACAATAAGAAAAATAACCAGGCTTTCCTTTGGATTACCAAATGAATAATTACGATATTTGAACCAGTTAAATTGAAACTTGGTGTCCTAAACTACAGCTTATAAATAATTCTTAATTTTCACGATCTAGATTGCATTCAACGAAACTTTCAAGATAATTTCCCATTAATATTAATCAAAAATCTTATGAAAAAACATTAATCAGATTTAAATGAATTTCTCATTTAATATTCAAAAAGAATAACTCATTTTCACAGATATTTTCATTTATCAAAAACCCAAAGCTTTGCATAAAATTAATTGAATTCATAATTCGTTTCTCGTATTCAGACTTAAGAAAGACTTTTATGTGATTTTATTCTTCAGTCACTTCACTGAAAGTCAAATTGTTTTTATCGTTTTAATGAATTTTTTCGCCACAAAAATCATAATCAAAACCAAAATTATTATTATTCCGTTCCCTCTCAGAGACTGTGAGCCCCGGGAACTGCTACCACAATGAGAGGGGAAGTGCAGAGCAAACGGTTTTTCTTAATCTAATTAAAGGTTTCGCTTCTCCTTTGATAAACACTAACAGAATTGATATCAAATTTAATGCAAATGTCGTTCCCTTTTCGCCTAAAGGAGTCGTTTGAGTGGAATAATTGCGTTAACAGCGTAACAAACGGAAAGATTATTTACCATGTTAATTATTAGAATCAACCAATTCATCCAGCAAAACAAAGTGAACAACCAAAGCCTAATTAAATGTTGAATGTTTATTTCTTTCAATGTTTTGTGGATAATTTCAGTTTGAATCAAGGTTATTTCATTTGTTTGTGATATAATTAATGAGTTGATCAAGGATAAATGATAAATATTGTGAAAAGAAAAAACAAAAAGTGTGCGCCGGCCGGGAATCGAACCCGGGCCGCCCGCGTGGCAGGCGAGCATTCTACCACTGAACCACCGGCGCTTCATGAGTAAGCAAGGGTATAGCATTGAAGCCAAGGCTAAACATTGAAAAACAAGTTCCTGTGACTCAACCGAACAGCCATACGGCACATATGGCACATACGGCACAACCACTTTTTCATTTAATTAGTTAATGTTTTAATTTAAATATTTTAAGTCATATTTTTAATCAATTCACTTATCTCTTCCCTTTAATGAGTTTTTTTGGTTTTTATTTTTATTGTAATGCATTTCTTAAGAAGAAAAATGCCCAAGATTATTGTTTATTGCAAAACTTGATAACATTATGATTAATTCAATATTTTTCCATTAATTTGAAAGCATTTCATATCTTCCTGGTTCATACATCTTATTAATTTTGAAACTATATTAACAATTTTTGCATTTATTTGACGTCAAACAAAATTTAACATATTCAGATCATTTCAATAAGAATTAGCATAATTATTTTCTAGTTATTTTAATATATCCTGATCATTAAAAGTCGCATGATGCACTTAAGACTAATTGAAAAATTTGTATTAAATGCACGTTAATAATTTTGAATATAAAATATCACAATTTTATTAGCCAAGAATATTTTAGTAAGGTTAATATCAACTATTTCCTTTAGAAAATACTTGATAAACTCGATAAATTGATATTTCCATTTTTAATTTAATGCAACTAGCAACTTTACTTGGTGACATTAAAAAGATAATCTTATAAAATACATTAATCAATTCAGATGGACTGTAATTTCTTTGGTATCTTGAACAATTTCGGTCCCTTTCAATATCATGAACTGGATGTTCCAATCAATTGTGATGATGGTCGTAACACAACCTCCGGATCAATTAACTTCATTTTGACCGAGGTAACTGTTTTATATATGATCTTTGTAATCATGTTGCATTTCAGAATCAATATAATGGTTACATTGCTAACTTGGTCGACTACTTGATGTGCAAGCTAAATTTAACCTTAATAATGAGAATGGCAAAGACCTGCAAAGAATTTGAGGTAAATCAAGAATTTTATTTTTCATAGTAATGACGTAATTACCTTGGCCATTTCTTTTAGAATGATACTCAGGTCTGTACTCTGAGCGACAATTTGGACGCAAAACAAATGCTGTCCTCAAAGTTCGTACCCATTCTTCTCGAATATGATATACAAATACTGAGTGTTTTGAAGTACGACAACGACTTATCATATTTCTCGTATACTAAGCTGTTTTCCATCTGGGTAACTATCAATTGAATAATTTATTTATTTTTCAATACTAAATAGACCTGGCTAACTTAATTCTTATTAACTAGACCTGGTTACTCCTACTGCTCAGCTTATTAATCTATGCAACTTTATTTCGATATCTGAATAATTCAAACATCCCTTTCGTTGAGTACTTATCGATTCTATTGAAAAACTTCTTGATTCAATCATCAAGGTTATTGAGAAAACTGCATCACCTAGCTGGGAAGTTACTTTTCTTTCTTCTATTTATTGGTATTGTTTGCACAACTATTCTCTCGAAATCATTTACGAGTTTATTGCTAAGAACCTATTACATCAAAATACCCTCGCTAACAGTGGAAACACTTGAAGAAATAGCATATAATCAAGAACTCAATGTTCTTGGCTCTTCAGCCATCAAGCTTTTGGTTGAGAGTAAGCCACAAATCTATTCAATACTGAAGGAAAAGGCATTGAAATATGAGTCAGAATTTACAGGAATTGATTTCAGTGACTATAAGAGTCTACCCAACGATAAACTTATTAAGGATGTAATCAATAGGAAAACAACAATAATTACAAGAGGTTTCGCAATTGAGATGTTGACCCGTCTTTACCCGGATTCAAGTCTAAGTATAAGTGACACAAAGTTTAGTCAAGTCTTTAAATACACTTTCGTTACGAGAAATCACACGAAGAGTCAACTTATATACAAATAGTATGTTTTTGGTATCAATTTCACCTTGATAATTTATATTATGCTCAATAATTGAATAATCTAGTATAGAACATAACTATGAAGCTGGTTTCACTGAAAAATTCTTTATGGTACTATTGAACGTGGCTGAAATCTGTGGTAAAGTAGGAGAACATAAAACTGAACTAGCAGTGAATGACCAAGGGTCTAAAAGGCAGCCAATTATTTTGAACATCTTTGCTAGAGGACCTATTCCTACTCTGTATGCTGGTTATTTATTAGGTTTCTTTGTGCTAGTTCTAGAGTGTCTACAATTCTACATGGTGAAATATCGATTTAAATGAAATGCAATTTTATTTTATCCCCCAATTATTTTTACAAAAACAATTATTAATTATTTTCATTGATCAAGTTTGAAGGCTGAAATAATTGTTGTTGACAATTAAAAAGGAGAACCTTGATTCAATTGATTAATGTGGAAATAAACTAATAAACTATTTGTTGTTTGAATTTCTGAAAAATATTATTCAAAAACAATAAAAATTTAAAAAATCATTTATTGTTTTCAAATGTTTTAAACTTGGTTTATACTAATTCTATCTTGCCAATAAATAATTTTGAATTGAATTGAACGAGTATAATTAAGCAGAGAGAATACAGCAGATAGAAATAATAGTTGTTGACTGTTGAAAAGAAAATAATCTTGTGACAATTGATTAATTGATTGAAATGGCTAATGAACTGTTTGTTGTTTCAATTTCTGCAAAATATTATTCAAAAACAATCGAAATATAAAAAATCATTTACTGTTTTAAAATGTTTTGAACTTGTTTTATACTAATTCTATCTTGCCAATAAATAATTTTGAATTGAATTGAACGAGTATAATTAAGCAGAGAGAATACAATGGATGATCCATTTAAATTCATTAATATCATGAACTATTTTGGCCCCTTTTACCAAGCTGATCTTGATGAACCTTTCAAATGTGATGATGGACGCAACACGACATCAGGCATAATCAGCTTCATCACGACCAAGGTAATTCTTATTTTCAAATGATCCTTATTACTACCTAGAATTTCAGTTTCAGTATCATGGTTACATAAATAACCTGGTTGAATACTTGAAGTGCAGTTTAGATTTAACCGTAATAATGAGATTGGGAAACTGCAAAGATTTTGAGGTAAGACAATTTTCTGATAGGGAAATTAAAACTTATCAAATAACTTGGACATTTTCAAAAGAATGAGACTCAGGTCTGTTCATTGAGTGATAATTTGGGGGAAAAACAAATGCTGTCCTCAAAGTTCGTACCCATTCTTCTCGAATATGATATACAAATATTGAGTGTTTTGAAGTATGAGAACGACTTATCATATTTATCGTTTACCAAGCTCTTTTCCATTTCGGTAATTAACCAGAGAAATAAATCAATTGGTTATCAATTAATTATCAATTCTTCATCAATAGACCTGGTTGTTCCTATTTCTCAGCATAATAATCTATGCAAATTTATTTCGATATTTGAATAATTCAAACATCAGTTTTATCGAGTGTTTATCGATTCTATTGAGTAATTTCGTTAATCAAACATCAAGTCTATTAACAAAATTAAAAGAGCAAGTTTATATGAGTGATCTAACTGGAAAAATACTATTGTCTCAACTTTTCATTGGAATTATTTGCACAACAATTCTTTCAAAATCATTGACCAGTTTATTGCTACGAACCTATTACATAAAAATACCCAGGCTAACTGTTGAAACGCTGGAAGAAATTGCCAATGACCACAAACTCAATGTTCTTGGTTCTGAATTTATCGAGCAATTGGCTGATAGGAAGCCTGAAATCTATTCAATACTTAAAGAAAAGGCGAAGAAATATGAATCAGAATTTGATACGGATTTCACTGATTATAAGAATTTAGTCAATGATAAACTTATTAAGGATGTAATTAATAGAAAATCCGTAATCATTGCCAGGAGTTTCGCTAATGATATGCTGACCCGTTTTTACCCGGAATCAAATCTACGAATAGGTGACACTAAGTTTAATCAAGTTTTTAAATACAGTTTTGTTACGAGAAGTCATCCAAAGAGTGGACTTATATACAAATAGTATGTTTTCAAATATAAATATAACCTTGATAATTATTCTCATTAATCAAGCATTATTCATAACTACGAAGCTGGTCTGACGGAAAAATTCTTCATGGTAATATTGAACGTAGCTGAAATCTATGGTAAAGTAAGAGATCACAAATCTGAATTCACTGTAACTGACCAGATTTCTGAGCGCAACCCAATTATCATGGATACTTTTGCAAGGGGTCCTTTTTCAGCCATATTTGCAGGATATTTAATAGGTTTCGTTTTGTTAATTATAGAATGTTCAAGATCAAAGATCGCCGAACATAGATTATAATGAGCTTGGATCTTATTTTATTTAGTAATTATTTTAACAAACAATAAGATTAAATATTTTGCAATTTCATTGACCAAGGATAGAAATAAGAATTTTTTATACTTATAAAAATTACACTTGATTCAAATGATAAAGGGCCAGATTTTGTTACTAGATTACCGAGGATATGAAGGCAGAAGATATTAATATTGATCTTGGCTCTTCTATCAGAACATTATTCCTAGCACCTTTTTACAGTAAATATCACATCTATCTTGGTGGTTTTAAATGAAAATTACAAGTTTTGGAGAGAAAACATATTACAGAATTTCTATCAAATAAATTCAATGTCTGCAGTCATTATGTAAGGTCCCTCTAAAATACCGTGAACATTTGGTAAAACACCCCTGATATATCAGTCATAGTCTTCTAGGATTACTTAGGTTTAATAACTTATATTGTTTTTGAATCTTGGTGATTAAATATTGACCCAACTTTGATTTTACTATAAGAAAACTTAACTTAACCCAACTTTTTTCTTTCTCTTACTCATTTGTGTGCTTACTCATTTGTGTGCTTACTCATTTGGGAAACAACACAATACTCATTTATCATCTTCATTCCTTTAATTTACTTATTATTTGGTCACTTAATTTTGGAAGGACCTTGCATAATGACTGCCGACACTGAAAATAAATGAATAAAAAATACATAATTTTCAATTTGTCACATGAATAATTTAATAATAATTTTATCTTTATAAATTTAATCAAATTATTTGTCAATAAAATTTAATTTAACCTAGTATCAATGCATGTTAGAAACTTGTATTAATTTATTTCTGCGACAATTGATCGAAGGTATAATAAATTTAATTTAAATAATTGTTTTTCCTGTCATTTGATCAGTAAGTTGTTTGACACGCTATTGTGAACATGCAAAATTCAATAATTTATGTCAATTGTCAATAGGTTTCCTATTAAAATTTGTTCTAGAAAGTTCTAGCAGCTTTTATCATGGGGTTTAACAATGATTACTCTATGATGATTTTCGGTTTTTTCAAATTGTTTAACATCAGAATTAAAGGGATATTAGTTAATGACCAAGAAATCAAATGTTACGAAGGACAGAACACAACCGGCATGGTCTATTATACACAGACCGAGGTATGTATCCTTGATACTATCAACTACTTCAATAGTGTTCTAGAACAATTTCTTTTAAAAGCCAATGATCTTCCTATACCGGCTCAATTTGGTAGACTACCTCACCTGCAAACTAAACTTGCTTGTTGTTTTTAAACAGGATGAATGTGATTATATCGAGGTTTTAAAAATTTTAAGCTCATTTTGATAAATTTAATTCAGTTTTTTATCCTTTTTAAGAATTTGACTCAAGTGTGTCCGACAAATATCAAACTGACCATGACACAAATGCTTAACACGAGATATGTGCCAATCCGTTTGGAGTACCAAGCAGAAATACTGAGTGCCTTGACTTACAACGATGATATGTCATTGTTTCCATTCGTCAAGCTATTCTCAAATACGGTTCTATTATCAATTAACTTAATAAATTCAAATTGGAATTTTGTTCTTAATTAGATCTGGATCTTTTTTCTTGCGAGTTTAATTACATATGTCATCATTTTGAGCAAGATCGAATCTTCTACATCAGGCTTCATTGAAATCCTTTCGCTTTTGATCGAAAATTTTCTCAACCATTCGTCGAAAGCCTTATCAAAACTAAAGAAAAAGAACAAATATCAAGATATAGTTAGATCATTAACAATAACCTTGCTATTTATTTGGTTGATCTGCACAACAATCCTTTCGAAGTCATTTACGAGTCTATTGTTGAGAACATATTCCATACGAAAGCCTTCACTGACTGTCGAAACACTGGAAGAGATAGTCTCTAAACCGGATCTATTTGTCGCCGGTTTTGTTGCTCTCAATGAACTCAAACCCTTTAAACCACACATATATCGGGCTCTGGAAGACCGGGTGAAAAAATATCATGCAAGTTTGCAAATCCCCTCGGATGAATTTAAAAAATTGGCAAACGATGATCTAGCAAGAGATGTGATCAAGGGAAGAGCAGTTATAATATTGCATAGTTTTGCCCGGAATATGATTAAACTGTTTTACCCAAACGGACGACTCCTAGAGAGTGACTACAAATACAATCAAATGTTTCGCTACAGCTTTGTCTCTAAGACGGCCCCTCACCAAGATCAAATTTACCGAATGTTAGTATTGCCGAAAAAATTGAGTTATTAATAAGATTCTTTTCAAATTATCTAGGTTAAAGGCAAGCTTCGAAAGTGGTATAACTGAATGGTTTTACACTACATTAAGCACTTTTGGTGAGTTCGGAGGCGCCACTTCTGATAAGGGCCCAGATTTTGTTACCGAGGATATGAAAGCAGAAGACATTAAAATTGATCTTGGCTCTTCTATCAGAGGTCCATTCCTGGCACTTTTCACAGGAAATATCTTAGCTACCTTGCTGTTTTTATTTGAAAAATACAAATTTTTAAAAAAATAGTAAATATATGTTTAAGAAATGAACTAGGATATCATTGAATAGATTAATTACTAATTTATTGTAATTTGTTTACGGAATTGTTTAGTATTAATTTTACCAAACTTATAAGCAAGTTAAGATTGAATTTATTGGTTATACCTTGCTCATTGCCTTTAAGAAATTTGTGTTTGATTTATTGATCGAAAATAAAATATATTTAATTAAAATAAAATATATTCAATTCATTTAATGGGTTCGTTGTTTACATTGTATATATAAACATGCACAATTCAATATAAATTAAATCAACTGTGAAAGGCCTTCCAATATAATTTTTTTTCTATCAAGTTAAATCATTATCATGGGTTTTAACATAGATTTCTCCTCGTTCATTTTCTACTGTATAAAATTGTTTAAAATCAAAAGTATTGGTCCATTGAATAATGACCAAGAAATCAGATGTAATGAAGGGCAGAATATAACAGGCATGGTCTATTTTCCTCAAATAGAGGTAATTATAAGTTTCTTCAAATACATGTTCTAGGAGATTTTAATTAATAGTCATTTGCCTTCGCGTACCGGCGCCATTTGATGGACTACCTGACCTGCAAACTGAACTTGCTCGTTGTTTTCAAATACAAGCAATGTGATGATATCAAGGTAATTAAAATTTTAAAATCAACATAATTAATTTTATACAATTTTACTATTTGAGAATTTGACTCAAGTTTGTCCAACAAATATCAAACTGACCATGACACAAATGCTTAACACAAGATTTGTGCCGATCGGTTTGGATTACCAAGCTGAAATACTGAGTGTCTTGACTTACAACGATGATATGTCATTATTTTCATTCACTAAGCTATTCTCAAACACGGTTCTATTATAATTAACTTGTAAATTTAAAATTAATTCAAAAGTTTTGCTATTAATTAGATTTGGATATTATTTCTTATGAGTTTAATTACATATGCCATCATTTTGAACAAGATGAATCGTTATAACTTTGGAATCATTGAAATTATGTCACTTTTGTTTGAAAATTTTCTCAGCCATTCGTCAAAAGCCATGTCCAAGATTAA
>JAQIXV010000250.1:0-59145 GCA_034700625.1 Tectocepheus velatus
GGAATCAAAAACGGGACCCAATTTGTATCGAATGCCAACAACCAGTCCCTCCAGTCTATCGTTTTTAATAAGAGTCGATACTTTTCTTGGGACAGACATTTCACTCTTCAGCTGATTATCAATTGATATCAGTTCTGCAAATCTCAAGTCTTATGTAACGGTTCTTAAACTCCAATAAAAATTTGAAACAACTTTTAAATTGTTTCCAAAAAAACTCAACAATCCTTTCATTGATTTTGATATAAATTCAAATATCAGAATAGATATCAATAAAATGTCAAATAAATGTTTAGTTCACAGAAATAGAGATTCAATTAGTTGTAAATCTCGTGAAAAGATTAATAATTCAAAACTTATGTAACTTTCGTGAAATTTGGGTTAATTTAACATAATTTCAATAATATTTTGCAAATTTTTCGGAATTTTTAATGTCTCCTCGATCTGAGCTGAAGGTCAATTCAAAGTTAAACCCAATTTCAAAGACCAGATCAGGACAGCCCTCAAACGGTTCTATACCTCCAAATCGATTGAGAGAATTAGATTTGAATGACTGTGCGGCTGAAGTGAAAGATATGAAATTTACTTACAATAAGTCAAAGGGGTATCTGTTGAACGGCGTAAACATGACTTTCCCTCGAAGTGCTATGTATTGGCATTTTATTTGATTTCATATAAAACTTAATATATTTATAAATTTCTTCTTTAAAGATATGGATTCCTTGGTCCGAGTGGTTGTGGAAAGACTACTATAATCAAAATAATTGTCGGTCTTCTCACACCCAGCAGTGGTACTGTTCTGGTCAACGGAAGAGTACCCAGAGATCCACTGAACAAAATCCCGGGTCCGGGCATTGGATATATGCCTCAGGTTTGCCATCAATTAAATAATAAAACATTTTGTGAATCATTTGTTTAACTGAATGACAGGACAACTGTTTGTTCCCAATCTTGACAATCAGCGAAACTCTTAAATATTTCGCAAAAATTTATGGTTTATCTGAAGATTACACCAAAAAGAGAATCGATTTTCTCATAAAATTTTTGGATTTACCTGACCAAGCACGTTTAGTTAAAGATTTGAGGTATGGCTTACCCTCTAAGGACTCTTATATAGAGTTTTGTTAATAATTATATGACTCAGTGGTGGACAGCAAAGACGGACATCACTAGCCGTCGCAATCGTACACAACCCTCCGATCCTTATCCTGGATGAGCCAACAGTTGGTGTCGATCCTGTCTTAAGAGAGCGGTATTTATATTCATTTAAATTTCTAAACAAATATTAACTCAATTAATCAGAATTTGGGGACATTTAATGGAACTCTCAAAAGACGAGAAGACATCGATTATGATAACCACTCATTACATCGAAGAGTGTCGGGGGGCGCACGCCATCGGACTCATGAGGAACGGAAGAATTTTAGCGGAAAACTCTCCAAATGTTTTACTGACTCACTTCACAACCGATAACTTGGATGAAGTATTTCTTCAGGTTTGTCGCGCAGAAGAGGGGCTGTTAGTTGGGGTTGAAATGCCTCCAGATTTGGCTAAATTGAGGGCAAATAACTCCAACAGAGGAATAAAAGTTCCGAAATCTGTGACCGGAGTTGAGTGTAATCCAACTTTTGTAAAGAGGTTCACAGCTTTAGTCAAAAAGAACTTTACATCGATTTGGAGAAACCCTATGTAAGGCCTCTTTGAATTGTTCAGTCATTTAATCGTGAATTTGTTCCAGAAATATGATAGCTCAATTAGTTATGCCAATCTTCACTTTAGTTTTATTCAATATCTGTTTGGGGAACAAACCCTTTGATTTGGACAATGCTTATCGAAAAAATCAATAAAAGGACAATAATTTTGGTAAAAATTTTGTTGAAATGATTTCTTGGAATGACTTTAATTTTGGTCCTAAAGACTGATTATAGTTCTCAAGAGTCTGCCATCGATTCCATCAAAAACGGCAAGACTTTTGGTGTCCTTTATGTGAACAGAAACTTTTCCGGTGCTCTAACGGAAAGGCTTCAGAAAGGCTTTAGAATTAGTGATGAACTCATCCGACAGAGTACTGTCTATTTCACAGGAGATATGAGCGGTATTTCCCATTCAATTGAGATATAATTTTTTGATACAAAAACTTTTTAATTGATTAGAACTGAATATATTTCAAACAATATTTCGGGAATTATTTGAATCAATGATCAAATTTATGGTACAATTAGTTGTTATGCAATCAAAACAATTGAATACGACTGAACCCAATCCAAACCCAAATGCGATCAAAGCTCTGATTGAAATGACAGACCCTCCGATCTATGGCACAAAAGATCCGCTTTTCAGTGAATTTCTTTTACCCGGAATACTAGTAATCAACAGCTTTTTATTGGCCGCGGGTCTGACTGGTCTCACTCTGATTGAGGACAGAAGGGGAGGCTGTTTGGAGAGATCACGAGTTGCCGGCACTCAGATCATTGAAATACTTTTGGCACTGATTTTGGTCCAAATGATTGTTTTGTTTTTGCAAACATTTCTCACAATTATTTCGGTTTTCATTTTAATGCAATTCACAAATGAAGGCAATTATGGTTTGATTCTTATCCTCATTGTATTGCAAGGTGTTTGTGGAATGACTTTAGGTATTCAATCATTTCTCAAAATATTTAGTTTTTCCTATCGTTTCGTTCAAAGGTCTTATGATATCATCGATTGCTTCCACTCCTAAAATGGCCGTTCAATTAGTGACGGCTCTTATTATACCATTTTTGTTGATATCGGGGATCGTTTGGCCGGTGGAAGGCATGACTCATTTGCTCAGATATTTTTCGTATGGATTGCCTCAGACTATGGCCATCAAAGCTTTGCGAAACATTCTTCTGAAGGGATGGACTATCAATAGATTGTTTATTATCTGGGGTTTTATCGTACCATTGATTTGGATCATTGTCTTCATTATCTTCACAATAATATTCAGTGGTTTGAGAAACGATTGATTCTTATCTTATAATATATTCAAATATTATTTATAGAAAACATAAGAAAACATTTATTAGTTTTTGTAAATAATGATAAATAAAGTCAAATGATTCTGAAATTTTGTGAACGTTGACTGAAACGATAAATTCATAATTAATCTTGGTTCAATTTAGAATAAATTTATAAGGGTATGAAAGCGAATTAATTCTGTTATTTATTATGGTTTATATCATGAATTGATTTTTTTACGGCAAAACATTTTATGATTAATGACTTAATAAATAAAAATCAATCCATTCATTGATTACATTGAATATAAATTTGAGATTTATTCCCAGAAAAGAGTGAAAAACTTTTTTTTAATTAATCATGGGTTTGATGTTCATGTTTTTACATCAAAGCGGCAAAATTAACATGAGCATTACGAATTTGCATGCTAAATTTGATAAGAATTTTACGTAATTTTGCATCAAGGAAAATTCAAGGCTAAACATTTTGTTGCGATATTTGTTTAGAAAATCCCAAACTTTGAGTAAATATAATACAAAATGAAATTCTTCTGAATTAACTGTTTTCCTGTAAATCCAATAATTTGTAGGTTTTGTGTCAAAAATTGTTTGGATAATAAAACAGTGGAACTCCTCATGAGTTGGGAAATACACTCATTTTATTAGGTGTTAAGAGTCTTAACAGTTTAGGAAACAGTCAATTATTATCCTTGAAACTAATGCACTGGTGTTTAATGTTTGATATGATTTCAAATAATACTCAATCATTAGTTCGCAAAAACTTATTGACAGACTTTTATTGCAATGTTTTTAAAAAACTTTAAAAAAGTGTTTAGTATTTGAAAGTCAAATGTTGTGAAATCAAAATTGAAATTCACTGGAAATGTGTTTATTTATTGTATGTTCTTGCAAATGCTACGGTGAGAGTACGTCAATTGCAGAAAAAAAATAATTTCTTATTATCGGGGAACTGAAATTGAAATCAAAATTAGTCTTGATCAAATTAGACGAAAAAAGCTACAATAACACTAAAATAACAAGATGATTTGCTGCAATATTTTTAGCTTGCAATTTTGAAAATTGTAATCCCAGATCACAACCTACTCAGTCTATATCTGGTTTGAATTATTGAGCGCTGAATCACTTGTTTTTCAACAATTTCTGGATTTTTCTAAATTAATTCAAAAATCATTTTGCAATGAATTGAAAGTCTGTCAGACATACAAAACATTGCAAAATATGACCAAAAATTTGTATCTCATATGAAATGACTGAATGAGAGCCTTATTTCAATGTAAAGATACAATCGATTTAAACAATTTATTTATTCATTCAATGACTCCTTGACTACAATTCAAGCGTTGAATTCCCTGAACATTGAGTTAAACACGAGATTAGGTTAAAAGGAAAACACAATTATTTAATAATTAATTTTCTTCAGAGAAGATGTTTCTTATGATTGTATTCTTCCTCTCAAACAGTATTTCAATCGAAATAATTAATTAAAAGAAAAATTATTTTATGAGAAAAAATAATTTCAAACATTAATTACTTTAATGACTAATAACAATAAATACCTCTGTCTGGCCCTCGATTTATTGACCTATCTCTTAATTTTACAATACAAGTCTCCAATATTAAAAGGGTTTCATCAAGGAATAACCTTGGTCGTCTGGATATTTGATATGCAATAAAACTTTTGGAACCACTAATTAGTTCTCGACTACAGACGACAAAACCCATTAAATGATGAGCAGTTGGCGAAGACTGACATCTCTTCAAACGCTGTTCACTATATTTATTAGACAATTGATGGCCGAAAGCGAACAACAATTCAGTAATTCTTTGGTAAACAATAGGAAAGAAGAAAAAAAAGTTATATATTGTGCGCCAATTATTGACACGAAAACCTTGTCCTCAATTCATCATCGATTTGTCGGATGAGATGGACTGACATTCCTCTTATCCGTTGCTCTTAGTGTTCGAGGGCTTCGAAAAACATTATAATCGTATTTAATGAATGTTTTTCTGTGAAAATTGCACAATAAATGCCTATAAATGCCAACCAATTGATCAGTTTTAATGTTATTTCATATGTTTTTCTCAAAATTATTAGTCTATTAGCTATAAATCCCTTACAGTAAACACTATTTCCAAACACAAAATATAGAAATGACTTATTTCTAATCCATATTTCATTTTGTTTTTTGATCTTCAACTCGAAATCTTACCAAAAGAATAAATAACTGTTTATTATTATTTGCGTACATAAGAGTTAAGGGGTGGGTGCGGATCACTGGCTATTCAATTGCTGGAAAGTTTTTCCATCCATTTCTCTCTCATCAAACATTTATTATCACGCGATTGAATGCTGAAAATAAATTCTGGGTTTACTTTACTCATTTCTGACGAATATTTCTGAATTATTTATAATTTGTTTACTTGTTTTTCAAATGTATTCTCTGAGTGAACACAAAACACCTGTTTTTATGGTTTGATTCGTTCTTTTGGTTATTTTTATAATCAAATAAAACTCAAAATTCATTTAACAATAATTAGTGAGAATTTTGCTACTTTTCCAGAGGAACGGCTATTTTGAAAAACATGATAAAAATTTCCACATTTCTGAGACTCGTTTCGAAATTTCAACAAAAGATTTTGTTTTTCTAATGAAAATCAGAGTTTATTAATAAATATTTGAATTCATTACGAAATTAGATTTTAATTCATTATTTCCTTGAATTATAAAAAAGCCTATTGAATTACCTACTTCAATTTTTTTCTATTCATTACCTGATAAACTAGCATTGTATTAAATAACAGTAATGTGCCTTGATCGGAAACTTAACCATTAATCAAGCAGGTTGACATTGAATTTTGCAGATTTCGTTAATTAAAAGCTGAAACCTTTGATATTTTCATCACTAAATTAATGGAAATTTTGAACTCAATTTCCTTTTTTCGCAAAATTTTTGGTCAGAATAATGAAAATTTTTGGACAATTGATTAGTAACTTACATCCTCTCAAATTTTCAGACAGCGATTCCTATTTTTATTGATTAGTTTCCATTTGAAGGCTTTCCGCTCCGAATATGTTTAATGTTTTATTAATTCAATCAATTGTAAGGCTCTAAGGCTTAGAGTCTAAGCGACTATTAATTTGTCAGTTATTTAGAAAAACTCATTGAAAAGAAAATCAATGATTAAGTCATTCAGATATAACACCTATTGTTTGATAGATTTTTATTTTCAAAACTGAAAATCTGATACACAATGGGTTAATAGCGCAGCACAGACTACCAAAGCCTGTGTGCTGTGCGATAGACATGGAATTTATGTAAACAGTGGTATTATTGTTGTTTTCAATATTGAATAAATTGAGTAAATATTATTCCCTTAATTTCTTGGAGAAGCCAAACAAAACAATATAGAGGAGCAAGGTGCAATTTATCATGTTCGCTATCATGAGTACTCGACAAATCACGTGATTGTTTGACAAATCGAAGGAATCCCCAGTTATACAGAAAATAGCAGTTTTTTCCGAACCCGACTCAACTCGACTCTCGACAGTTGCATCGAATTGGAGAGTAATAGACTGGAAGAGCGAGTTGTAGGCACTCTCCGACTCACCCATCGCTGTATCCAATGCCAACCAAAGCATTAGTTGAGCGAATGCTCGACTACTTAAGTGTTGGCTCACCTCAAAGCCCGACTTGTTTTCATAGTTTATTTGTTTACTTTCACTTCAGTTAAAATATCGCTGAAAAGTGTTTTGCGATTCACTTCTGAGGAATCTCTCAAAGCGTTCGCAACTCTTAAAGCCTTCAAAACTTTTTATTCGTTGTATTCATTGCTTGAGTTTTGAAACTCATTGAAAGTATTTCATAACAAAAGTGAAAGTATTTTCTTCTTATGTTTTGAATTGTTTTTGGAAATACACTTCTGTTTACTGAAGAGATAAAGAGCTAAAAGTCTTAAGTCTTTTGAAGTGAAAGATTTTTTTTGCGAAGAATTTTGTTACAAATAGTTATGAAAATGTTTTCGACAGAATTTGGTGTAATTAAGTCCGGAGTCTTGGATTTGGTTTCGTTTGACTCCAGACATAACTCTTTGAAGTCAATTAAATCTGACGTCTCGTTGGACCCGAACCACCAGAAAGTGGTTGTCGTCGTCTATAAGACATCGTCTGAACATTTCGCTGTTGTTTACCCTCATTGGGGACTGATATCAGCCAAACGGCCGTTTTGTATAATAAATCTGAAGAGATCTAAAGTGGAGCGCTCTCCCAAAGACCCTGAGCATCAGTTTAGCCTTTTGTCGTATCGGGACTCAGATCTCTCAATGCATTTGTGTTTCACTGAAGATATCAACGACGAGACGACTGATGACAACTTCCATACAATTGAGTCCTGGATTAATGCACTTCAGGCAGAAGCCAATGAATATGATTATGGAATGGTTGGTCATCAGTGGAAATGGTCATCAAAGAGAAGGGTTTCCAAATCAAGTCTTCTATCAGTTCTTAACGAAGACAGCGAAGAGTACGGCATATAATTTGAAAAATGAGTCAAAAGGGACTCCAATTTGTTGCCTCAACAGAGATATTGACCCGACTTTTCATATAAAGGCGACTCATCTCTGGCTTAAAACCCAAACATCAAAATCATTTGATTTCTCTCTCGACTCGAAACAGAATAATAATTGACTAACGAATAGCATTGACCTCAAAGTCAGTGCGAATATCGTATTTTCAGTCAATAATGAATCCAATGTTTTGCTCTTATATTAGAAGACATTCATTTACTTTATGTAAAAAATCTAAAATTGTATTCAAAACAAATATTTTTCTCATATTCTTATAACTATTGACTTATTTTTACTATAATTTTGCTTAAAAAATGTTTGAGTTTTGAAACTATTATTATTAGAGAAATAAGAGACGAGTTATGAGAAACTCATGCATTGTATTATAGAAACATTAAATCAAAGTTTATTTATATGTTAATTGTATTAACAATTTTTTAATTTAATTCTTTTAATTCATCGAAATCTAAATTATTGTAAATTTTATTTCAATAAAAAGTTTATTTATTAATCAAATAACAAATTAAATGCAATTTATTTGATTCAGAAATCGATATGTTATTCAAAATAATTCAATGGAAATATGAAATTATGAAACATTTTAAAAACAATTTTTTTCTTTTTCCAATTATAATGCAATTCTATAATAACAAAGTATAGCAAATAATTTGAGTCAATATTAAATATTTTATATTTCATATTTCAATGTCAATCGATTTGATATAAGGATAACAACAAACTCATCGTTTGTCAAATATATTACATTATATTTTGATAAAGGCTTCGAAAACATTGAAAAATATTCATTTGATTTCAATGTCAGACAATAAAAGTCTATTGATTTTTATGGCAATTGGGTGAGGCTTCAGCGGAATAACCCTTTTTGAAAAATAGCACCTTAGAGAGTCGTCGACGAACAAAAAATCCAGGTCTTCATTAATTAATGTTTGTCGAGCCCTGGAATTCCTAATTGTCTCAAAATATTATTTTGTTAAACACTTTCCGCCAAAACAATAATTAATTCAACTTTTTTTTGAAGCTCTCAATAATTGAACATCACTTCTAAGTCTAACTAAGTATTTGCCCTTCAAATGGATTGCACATCCTCTGCAGCTCTCTCTCTCTCTCTCTCTCTCTCTCTCTCTCTCTCTCTCTCTCTTCATAACTAAATTATGAGTCATTAAATTACTTGAGAGAGAACTCACCCCATACTGAGAAGGTCTGTGAGAAAATTTGTTGAAAGACTTTGAAACTAAACATAGACTGACTTCTCGGGTCAATTGAATTTCGTAGAATTGTATTGATATCTAATGAAAATGAAAACTAATTTTAATATTAAATGTGAAACAAATTCTATTTATTATTAGCACTTTTTTTGCTGTCGGGAGGGGAGTCCTGTGAGGAGTCGCTAAAAATAATCTGTTAATTGAGAAATAAATTTAAATGCAATAATGATCAAGGTGAATAAACTAGTATCAACATTTGGTTCAGGGATAGATTTTGGAGATAAATCAGTATTTTCTCATTTAAACTGAATTTAACTCTTTAAATATTTGAGATGAACTTGGTTTTAATTGACAATTAGACTGAAATATCCAAATCTAATTAATTTCAATGAAAAATTGCTGAAAATTTCAATGTGTACTTGGTGCTTGTCCTTTGAAAAAGAGACAATAATTTTCAATTAGTTTTAATTACGAGAAATACAATTAAACAAAAACATTGCGTCAAAGAAGAGATGTTTTTTGTTTTTTGGCACTAAATTCAGATGACTTTCGGAGAAGTTATCTCTTAATACGAATTCAGATGAAAAACATTGATTCAAATGATATGAAAATTGGCCAAAAAGTATCAAAATTTCAACGAATACTTGGAATAAAATCTTTACAATTATCGGAAGACGAGAGGGTTTATGTACTCATCTTATAATATAAGAGATGATGAACCAGGACATTGACAAACTGAGTACGTTTGTTAGCAATTTGTAAGACTCGGGTGAACGTGCACTCAGTCCTCAGGAATTTCCGCCAATTGAGTTGTCGGTTGTCATAACTCTATTAAAGGTTTTTACCCCAAATTTATTTATAGTATTATTGTCTCAAATGTCTTCTAATAATTCAATTTGTGGTTAATATCATCAAAAAGACTGAGTATTACAAAAGATTTTCTCTTATTTATCATAAATTGCCTAAAAATAAGTACTTAAGTACTTATAATCGATGTACTAATAATCGATTGAATGCAATAACAAATTATCATTAAATTGTTTCATAAGAAAGAAAAACAAAAATTATTTCAAATTGTTTGTTGGACTCAAAGTTTATTAAATAAACAATTTTTTTGAAGATATGTTATATAAATCTGGAACTCAAGAAATATAATATCAGTTTAACATTAATAACAACAATATTTATATCATATTTAAGTTTTGAATACACATTGATTTTACACAAAAGCATTGATTTGCGTCATTGCTATTCAAAATTGAAAAACATATTGTCTGTTATCCCAATGTTTTGAAGCTATGGTTTTACAGTAAAAGACATGTTTTTAGTTCAATACAAATATTAAATTCGCTTTCGTTTTGTTGATTACGTCAGAGAACTGCATAATTTTTTTCAGGGTTTCTATCTTTAAGGCTCTGGGTCTGGATTTTTTGTAAAATAAGATGAGGAGGAAAACTAACAAAACGAGTCAATCAATAAAATAATATTTTTTCCGATTTTGCGTTAAACACTGGCTTTGCTCACTCAAGACGTGTGAGGCTTTCCACTGAAATCTGTTGATTACATCATTACTTTACAGATACAGTTCCTTATTCTTATAGATTCCAAGGCATTTATTAAATTATCATGTATATTTGCTCAAAACATTGTCTTTGAATTTCTATTACATTCATTGGAAAATCATTTGATGTCAGAAAATAAGTGTTTATAAAAATAAATGGTTTTTATCTTTAATTTTATTGCTTTTCAATTGAAAGGTTTTTACTCATTTTTCTTTATCAAAATTTTATACATTTCTATAGAATTTGTTTTTTTTTAAATAAAAATTGTTTTGAAAATGTTTTACTTCAGACAATAATTCAACGTTTGATTTGTTTTTGTTTTTCCAATAATCACTTCATTTGTATTTTACGTAAAACGAAATGCGATTTACGTAAAGAGCGGCCAATATATCAAAAATTTAATGCAATTTAAATGTGTTTTTGTAGGAAATCGTATACTTTTATCTGATATACGATAACACAGTATTTGTTTAATTACTGACTAATCGAACTGTAGCTGAGCTGAGTTGAGCTAGATCATTTCTAATGTAAACTCTCTGACATATAAATGTATTTTCATTTTCCGCTTTTGATGTTTTAATTACTTTGTTTTTCTTTTTTTTTCTCTCCATTTCTTCATTTGAATTATAAATTGTAATAAGTTTTGAGAATTTCATTAAACAAACTCCAAATTGTTTACGTCGTCTGAAAATTGAAACTTTTTTTCGCACGAATTGCTATTTTTTATTCATTTTTATGGAAAATCCCTAAAATTAGAGACGATTTTACATAAAAAATAAACTTTTGATTAATTTGAATATAAAAACAGGAAATCTATTGACAGCTGAAAAATAATATTGATGTCCAACTGAGTCCTGTTATCAGAATTCGGTTCCAGTCTATGCCTGGAATGTGATATTCCGGTACCGGTTCGGTGTCTATACTTTTTTCAGTGGAAAAGTCGTCAAATGGTATTGTTTTTCAATTGATATCGTAAATAGTGATCGAAATAAAAAACAAAATAATATTTTTCAGAAATATTTTTCCAGAAATCACTTCTGAAATTACAACTGAAAACACATTTTCGTTTCATTCATTTGTTTCTATGGGTTTCCAAAATGAAGTGACGTTTTTACTGATGAATAAAATAAAAAATGACTTTTGAAATAATTACTGCAAACTCACAAAACAATTAGATTTTATTATTATAAACAAGTCTTTTGGTCTATATATTGATTTATTATTATCATGCTCAATTCTATTCTAATATATTTCGAAAGAGCAAATATTTTGCCGAATAATGTTTATTAAAGATTTTCACTTGAATTGAAACGTCAACAGAATTATACCACAAATACAATAACAACTGTTGAGAAGAATCCCAATAATAACAGAATAGAGAGGGAGAGCGGGAGTGGGGAGGGAGAGAGAGAGAGAGAGAGAGAGAGAGAGAGAGAGAGAGAGAGAGATTAGGCTAAAACCTCGAACTTCAAGCTGACGCCCGGATTGTTGGATGCGCTTGTGTTTTGATTTTTAGGTCAATGTCATCCCCAAAATGCAAAAGAGATTCTTCAGTATATAGTCATCTTTTGGTGACTGCACTGCACTAAAGACCAGTCCTATCATCGATTTTTTTCTTGGAGAACAAGTCTGACTAATACTTTGAAAGCTAACGACTCTTTAGTATTGCCATACATTTGTGCCTTGAGTTGTATCTGATGTTAAAAAATGTTTACTTTTCTAAAGATTTTTTGATGTCTTTTTCCAGTTTTAAAGTACTTTTTTAAATAAGATTTCGTTAAATTCCTTATTTAAAGGACAGAAAAAAAGAGAAAAATTCAAAACACATTTTCATATTTGATTTATTTGAGTGAACAACTTTTTCAATTCAAATAGTTTTCTGGTCATTCATCCAGTTTTTTAGGGGAAATCCTTTTTTGATAATTTTCTCTGACAGTCAGACTCGGAGATAATTATTCGATAAACTAAATATTTATTTTGTTTTTTTTTATTTCAGTTTCTCAGACCATAAAAAACAGTTTGGATTCCAATAAACATTTTAAAAAATCGATATCGAAGTGAATAAACTGGAAAACCACTCATTTCTCAATAATTTTTGAATTACTTTCAGATTATTTGCGAATATTTTAAAAACAAATTAAAACTCGAATTTCTATTAAGGAAATGCAATTAGAGATATGCTTTGTATCGCATTATATTAAAATTCAATAACAAATATATCTTCTATTTATAAATTATTGTCGCACTGGAGGATCAGGTTTGAACTGGTATTGGCCAGTAATCTGTCACTTCAACCATAAGTTATAATAATTGTATATAAGAAATGTTTTTGTTTTGTCACTCGTAAACAGCACTGTCTCTATGCGTCTCCTGGTTGGAGGCCATTGGAGTCAATTAGATGACCAAGATATCAATGATTGAAATGTTAAGAAACCCATATGTTTTGGAAGTGTAGTCAACAAATGTGAGTCAAGAAGTCTATTGATGTCATTCCCATTACCCAAACGGGAAATTTTTCTCAGGATTTTGACCACAAATTTGTACTCATAATTGAGCATGGTCAAATTATGCTTAAATTAATGGATATGATATTAATAGAACTTCGACCCCATACCAAGTATTTGAATTATACCATCTATTTTTAGTTGAGTTGAGTAAGGTAGTTTATTTGATTAGCTATTATTGAATTTTATTTATAGATAATTAATTGAAATAAATTATAATTAAATATAGAAATCCAAATGACATCCAAATGTTATATCACATCAAAAATACTGTAATTTATATATAAAATTATTAATCGTTGTTATAGTTGACGGACAGGACTCAAGAGAGTGGTGTGCCGTTGAATGCTGTTACAGTCGCCTCTAAGCTATTCATCATTTATTACTCTTTCAATAATCGAATATTGTGTTCGAGGAATAATTTGTTGACACCAGAGAGTCGACAGTCTGTTCAGTCGATAACTGTGTTTCCCACAATTGAACGTTTATTTACAAAAACAGAGAATATTCTGTTCTCTCCTCTTCTTAAAAGACATTTCAATTAGTATTTTGTAATCGAATTGTCGTTCAATAGAAACAAAAGCCAATGAAAGTCAACGAAAATAACATTCATTTCAAACAATTCTTTTGATTATCCGATAGTCTTGTCTATGATTTTAGAGGAGAGACACATAATTATATAGGAATTGATTGAATCGGAGTTCACTTTTCAGATACAGAAACAGATAAAGAAGATATAGTTTTGTCGATTCAAAGAACTTTTTGAGGTTAAGACACTATTTTGATGTTAAAGACCATCAAAAGTGGAGATTATTCACTGGAAAGACAATGGAAATGGAAGTGTCGCCTACTCTGCACACAATTATAGCCACAATAGATTGAGACAGAGATATGTTGTGTGTTGTGGAGAGGATATAATTGGAGAGAGGTATTGATTTTTAGCTAATGTCTTGAGTCACGTATTGAACATAACTTGAATTAATGGATACAAAACGCACAGAATGTTAATTATATATATAGTTTACGTGATTTTCATTCGTATGCAAATGTGTTTCTATCAAATACCAGCCCATCTATAGTTACAATAGATTTCGGACTCAATTCTATCATCGATTTGCTTAAAAATTTTTCAATACAATAGGAAATCCCTTTGGTTTTGATTATTCCTGATTTTTGATGAAAATTCAGGCATTCATTGAAAAATTCTGTGAAAAATTCTATTCGTTTTAATGAGTTTTGAATTGATTTTATTTAAACAGAATATTAACCGAAAGCTTAGTATAGAAAAAGGGTTTTACATAAATTCATGGCTTATTTCATGGCCTTATTGTTACCAAAATTACATTAATTTTGCTCCAAATTTATTGAAAATAATTATGAGATTCAACTGATTATCAATATATCGGACAAACGGTTATGAACTGAAAAATGTGTTCACTTTTCAACCAAAGTTAGTCTCATTTCAACTGCTTTTCGGTCAACAAAAGTATGAAAAAATTGAATTCAATAAAATGTTTTCGACTCAAAAAGAAACCAAATCCTAATAAAAGACAATCAATTCTACTATTTTCTGACATTAAAACTCATAACTGGATAATTGTTTTGATGAAAATGAGTGCATTCCTGCCTTCGATATCACTTCCAACTACAGACAGACTAGTCTTCGGAAGTGTTCACAACCTGAACAGCGGTGACACTATTGATGTAAACAATTTGGAGGACACATTAGCCAATGGGGGCGACTGTTCGTGGCTCAACTTCAGATCTGGTATTCCTATTCTCATAATAATTATCTATTCGTTAAGATTTATAGCAATAATATCCTTACAACTAATCGATTGGCGAAACCTAACAGTCGTCTCCTGTCCAACACTGACGACAACATCGCACTGTATTTCAGTGACTTTTTCTGTTATTTATTGTTTCGCAAAGAAGTGCCAAATAGAAGAAGTGATTATCATTTCGTCATCATTTCTGAGGCCAATGCCATTCAGTGCCAAATTTGATGTCAGACTATATTCTGCTCTAATGTTTGTTTGTCTCGGATTCGCGACAGGCATTGAATTCGCCTCCAATTCATTGCAATTAACACAATGGGACCGACACTTATATAGAACCCGTTTCACACATTACGCGGACAGTTTTCTCTACTCCAGACACGATTACAGCTCTATATTTGGTTACATTTTTCACATGGACTTAGTTTTCCAACATTTCTTCGCATTAATCCATTTGACAGCAAAGGTATTAATCCAAAAACCTTTTATAATAAATAAAATTCTTTGAAATGAGCAAGGTCATTGATTTTACTATAGATAGACAAGTTCTAGCAAGTTAAATTAATGCCAGATGAGTAATCTTGCACATTGGACCAAATGTCATTGATATTAGACCTTTAGATGATTTGATCAATTGTTAAGCAATTCTCAAAATTCTAGTGAATCGACAGAATTGGAGCCGATTTTTGTTGAGATTAAAGCCTCTAATTCTCGTGAAAAGCGACAAAAACAAGAGTTTAATCCACTGAATACGTCTCTCCTTATGATGACATTTATTCTGTGCTCTTCTGTCTGAATGTCAAAAGTTTAAGAAACAGAATATAAATAGAATTTTCTTTAAAAATGTTTTTCTTTTGAATAATTGAATTTAACTGTAATTTGTTTTGCATTACATCTACTGATAGACAAGAATTGGCTTCAATTCAGTTGTTGTCAGTCAGACGGCAGGGAAACCATTGAAACAAATTAAGGGGAAATGATTTACTAAGAATTGTGGCCATAAATGTCATATAATTTCTTATGATTTATGCGATATATGTATGAAATTCATACGGAATTCAGTTTAAATGTTTATTAAAATATTTTTTAAATGACTTAACACTTATTTCTTCCGAAATATTTAAATAGAAATTCAATAATTTTTGTAAATATTATGTCTCGGAATTGAAAAGAAGAAAATCAATGGAAAAATTTCTTAGGAATTGATTTCGAAACTATTTTTTTTTTACTAACTCTTTGGCAGATGTTCTACATTTCAATAACGGCTATGATTTGTAAGAAATGCCAACAATTGAAGAATGAGATCAACACTACGAAAGTCAACGCAAGAAGAGATCGTAAGATAATTACTAACAATATTAACAATAATGAAGAGAAAAATCAATTGGAAGACCTGACCATCGAATTGGAAAGACTCAACGCTTTGCGCCAACAAATCATTGATATAATTATATCATATAAAGAGACGTTTCAGATGTTGATTATGGTTTGGCTGTCGGACAACCTCTTGTCCTCATTTGCGATACTCAACTCAATATACTGTGTATTGGTGTCTGAAAGTCCCCAAATGGAAGACCTTTTCGGATATTATTGTCATTTTTGTAAAGAAATACTTTTATTTGTGATTATATTCGTTGCCTACACTTCAGTCAAAATCAATTTTAATTGTTTTCAAATACAAATTCATTGAAAGTATTGATTGAATTCCTAAAACATTAACTAATTATCAATTCTTTTCATAATTAATATAAAAGCGAATCACTTTTCATATGATTTAAGACATTAATGATTATCGACTTATTTTTGCAAATAATGGCAATAAAAACACAATTTATTTAACACATAATTAAAAAACAAATATTTAACACAAATTAAAAACTTTTTAAGAGAAAAATCAATAAATTCTTCGATTAATGAACAGTATATTTGAATATAACTATAAAAATACAGAATTGTTATTAAAAAAGCTCACCATTTGGTCGACAAATGAGTTGAACAACAATTAATATAAACCAATGATTAAAATGAGTGTTTTTAAGGCACATCAGACATGCGATTGAATCTCAACATTTCCTCCAAAGGCTTCACCCGATCGGCCATTGAATCCAACTTTTGTTTACAGAATTGGAAGAGTTTAAGAGCGCCGTCCGTTATCTCATTATCTCCGTTGTATTCCAATGAGTTTTCGTGAATTAGTTTGACGTCACTTAAGAACTCTTCAGAATTGGAATAACAACGAGCGTTACACTTGCTTCGGATAGTGCCAAGGTCCATCGGGTTTGTTATTATGTCGTAATAGTCGGGAACTTCTCTGCGTTTAATCGGTTCCATAAACCAATCAATACTTTCGTCCAATTCCTTCATTTTCCGGACCTTTAATACAGAATTTGTGTTAAAAAATGGAAATAATTCTTCAAATAATTGAATTGAAATCAATTTATTGTTTTTGACTTAAATCCAGAAGAGTTTAAAAAAAAAGTTATATTATATTAAAAGTTATATTAAAATCAATGAAATTATGAGAAAAATTTAAAAACAAAACTAAGTCTTAGAGTTGTGTGAAATGAAAGCAATGAAAGCCTTCAATAACTTCAATAATCGAATGCAAACCTCGAGAATAACATTATCGAAGATATCCTTGAGTCGGACCATTGGGTCGATTCGCATACGATTGACGGTTCGAGGAGTGCAGTAATCAATTCGTTTCCACTTTTCCTCCTCTTCCATCTCTTCTTGAATTTTTCGTTGTTCTTCAGCTTCTATTCTGTTTGCGTCGAGAATCACTTTTTTGCCAAACTTTATGTTTAGTCCACTGACGAGCACTAAACCCTCTCCGCTCTCTTCTGTTGGCAGTACTTCAGAAGGTTGTCCTTCACTCTGAGGAACTATATCCCAATTGTCGTCATTTACATCAAAGTCTTCAATATCTTTGGTGTTATTTGTGACAAAACCGTTTCGAATGTTCGATACATTTTGAGTGACGGTCTTCAGAACTCCGTTGATTTTTTTGGGAGGAACTGGTGTTTTGATGACTCCATTGACCGGTTGTTTCTTTGATCTTTTCTTAGCATTAGTGACATTACTTTCAGTGACATTCTTAACAGAATTCAATTGTCTTATGAAGTCTTCGGATTTGGTTTCTCTGATCCGAACGTACGCTTCGATCACTTTCGGGATTCGGACGATCTCTTGTCTGACAAACGATTTGCCGTTCATTTCATACGTTCGATAAATTTTGAGAACCTTTCCTTTGAACGAACGCTTCGTTTTGTTTTCAGTTGTCTTTTCCCCCTTTTCTTCTCTCAACCAATTCTTCCGAATCTCTTCTTCGCGTTCGAACTCAATCTGTTCCAGACTTTTATTCTCCATAAGCATAGCCTCCAAGTCTTGACCCATGAGTTCGAGCTCAGAGTCGGACTCTTCCTCTTCGGGTTCGTCATCGCTCTCATCGGTTTCGTAGTCGTGTTTGGAGTAAACTCTTGAGTGGAGATCAAAAACTTTTTGACACTGAAGTCTGTAGTATTGCTCTGTTGTTCGCATTCTACTCATTCCTGGTGTCACTCCTTTTAGGGAATAATAAATTAATTGATAGAACTCTTGAAACAATTAAAATAAATACCGCTTTCCCTCAAGTCTTGGCACAAATCTGTAATCAATTCCTGACATTCTCCGAGATTTCTATACTTTTTGACCTAAAATAGAGTTAAAAACATTTTTAAAACTTAATAATTATTTAATATACTGAGACATACCCTGTCTCTCGCCATTCCATAATTGATGAGCCATTGATGAGCTCTGGGAAGAGTCAGTCTTTTGATTGATCTATTAGTGAGGGCAACACATCTCTTGATTGCATGCATTTGGTCCTAAAAATCGATTATATTTTCCAATTGAATTAAAACTCATTAATTATAAAAACCTTAAAGTCTTTGTAAGACTGTGTCCTAAAGACAAGGCTTCCGTCTTCGTTATAGTCGTTGACATTAAGCCATTTACGAGAGTTAAGAGTTCCGATGTATGCGACCGATGTATTCCAGGGGGCGATCGCCAGTGAATCCAATCTGTTGTCGTTGTCTATGTCCTCGTCGTTTAAGTAGAGGCGGTCCCCTTCGCCCAACTCTTTAAGAGTAGTGGCGGCGGTTATGGCAGTCGAGTAATACGCGCAACAGTTTTCTGGAGTCAATAAATGGTTTATTTGAAAATCCCAATTAATTCCACTCATTAAGAGATAACCTGAAAATAAAATTTAAGTTTAAATCAAAATTCAATTGAAAGACAAAACATACGATCGCTTTGTTTTATAGTAAACTTTTTGAGAATAGTATTCAACAAATTTTTATTGAGATTTGGAAAAGCGTTTTGCAATTCTTTGTCCAAATTCTTCACTGATTTTCTTCCGTCAAAATATCGATATATAAACATCTGTTGAGAAAAAAAGTATTCAAAATATAAGACAATTAATAGAAATAATGATTCGATAGAAACCTTTGCGAACTGTTTGGCGAAATCGTAATTAGTTTTAGACTTGAGTTTCGGGACTTCCATTAGAGGCAACTGTTGGCCCACAACGAAGAGTCCGTCCACTTCTCGGATGTGATAACTGTTTGGAAGATATAATTTGTGAAAAATCTCAAATAAATACATAATAATGAATACCTGTTCTCAGTTCTAATGACTAGAAAATCGGTCTCAGGGCAGGAGTGCTCCCAAATGGGGGACCGAAACATATTTGTCTCTAAAGCTAATTGACTTCTACCGGAACCGATATCACCAATGAATGGAGAGTTGGACACCGGTTTGGTTTGTGCGAAGCGATGCGTTTCCGGACAATAGTTCTTGTCTTTGGTTTTCTTCGGATACAAAAACAAATGGATTATCAAAAACTCAATTAAAAGTAAATCAATTAAATATTAAATACATTGAAATAATTTAAGAGTTGAGATCCCATTCCGACTCTCATAACAAGAGGTGGACTTTCTTCTGAGTATTCCATTAAAACTATTTGTCCGTTACGTGCCGTCAGTTCCCCGATATTTTTGATCAAGAATTGGCTCAAGTCTTTTGTACTCGAAGTTTGAGTTACAGTAGAATCGGATCCACTTTTATTATCACACAAAAACACATTGTGTTCGACATTTGGGGCCAATCTTCGCGTCCTTTTGAGTAGTGGCCGAAAGAAGTCCTGATCCCACGTCGGGAAACACAACGGATGGAGGTTTGAGGCAGGATTTGAATGAGTGATAACAAGTGTATCGGTCGTGCATTTGTCAACTCTGGTCACCGAAGCGTAGAACTCGTCATTTGATATGTTTAGCGATAATTGTCTTAAATTGTTAACCATTTGGTCATTAGAATCATTAGAGTTCTCATCGAAATCATTGCTCCAATCGATGATAGCGTTGTCGTCGTCACCACTGAATGGTATTATCTTCGGTTCGGGTATTCGAGTCATGGCTTCCGGATCCCAAATGATGTCCTCCTCCCAGAGATTCAGCTGTAGTTCCCGATTCTCTTCGTATAGCGTTGACATCCATAATGGCTTTGGACTCTGAGGTGTCCTCTTCGGTAAAGAAACGGCTTCAACAGAGGACTGGGAGGCCTTACGTTTCCTCAACGTCTTTGATGTGCCATTGATTTTAGTTTTGTTTTTAGTCTTATTATCACATTTCGAGTCATTATTGCATTCATTGATCACATTATTGGTGTTGTTATCACTTCCAATGATTTTATCGCTCTTTTGGTGCAGAAACTGAGGGGCCGTTCGCTTCTCTTCGATTGGTATCCAACCGGCGATCGAAGGCTTTCCCAAAGATTTCTCAATTTTCTGTCGGACGACATCCGGATCCCAAATCACGTTCTTTTCCCAACAGATCTGAGAAACCAAATGATAGGAGTCTTCGGTGTCTTCTGTGCGATGGACGGGAGGAGAGTCACCCGCTTTTGGCTTCAATTTGAAGCCGTAGTCATACTTTTGGCAGTCGGGAGACAACCCTAACCTGTCGTACCAGAGCTTCGCCGGTCCGTTGCGCCAGTCGTCGGGTATTTCGGCGAATTCCGCGTCGATTATCGTTTCGTCGGAATCGTAGTCATCGACTGATGGCACCGACTCTCGAGAACCCAAACCATTGTTTTTGTCGCTCAAGTATTGAGACCTCTTTCTCACATATGTCTGGCTCTTAGCGGTGGAACCGCTGGCCTCGAAGGCCTTCCCCGGAATGAAATGTGATTTGTATTGCATTACATTCGGTGTCTCTTTTGGCGTCTCTTTCGGTGGCTTTGGTTTCGGCTTTTGTTTGACTTCTTTGACGACAATACAGTCATTACTGCCATCGCTTTCATCCGAGTCTTCGGAGTCAGACATTTCACCCAAAAGTCAATACATTTATTGTTTTAATAGTTTTTTAAATTAAAAGAAACTCTTCGATCGACTCATGAGTTGACGCCATCGATGGCAGACATACAGACATTGCGTCACTTTTTATTAGATCTCATCTCAAATGTTGTTATCTTTTGACAGATGAATGACTTCTCAACACTTTTTGGTCACTCTTTTGATTATAAATAAACAGAAGAATAAAATATTGGATTAAAAACAAAAAAATTAAATTAAGTTTTGCTTTAAATTAGAGTTAAATTCAATTTATTTATTGTTTTGCGAATCGAAGTCATGCTCTCATTTAAATGTCATAAATTTTATACAAATATTACGTTACAGTTATTGGGAGGGAAGATATCGATTGATAAATTGTTTCGATGAATAAAAAGATACATTAAACTATGAAATATTGATATTAATAATGTTCATGCAATTTAATTTTATAATTTTTTATCAAATTGTACCTAGTGGTTGATTTAAAGTTAGAACTTTACTTATTTCAAAATAAACTTTCTGTGAAATGGAGGGTCGCCTAAATGTAATGACTTTTGTGACTAATGCTTACAAAAGTATTTTCGCGGTTTTCCAATGACAGAGGGATTGTATTGTCATTACGACAGCAAAATAGCCTTTAAGTGTAATTCCATTAATACCTATAAATTAATTAATTATTAAAAAAAAAGACTTAAATATTGAATCAAATGTAAGAAAAGTATATAAAATAGTTTTATTTGAATTCTATTTAATCGGACAATAAATCAATATAATTGAGGCTTAAAAACAATATTCTCTTATATATAATGAAAACACAAATAATTTCGATTAAAAACTAATAAAATATTTCAAACAATTCAATGAAATGACTTATAATTTGTATAATTTGTTGATATGAGTCCAGAAGTCTTTGTGGACGTCTTCCCTATCGATTGAAATTATTTTTTCGTTGCGCTTCCGGTCATTGAAATCAATGGCAACGACTCTATTATTAGACGACACCTTATATTTGCAATTAAATAATTGTGACAACAGTTTGGCCTCTTTTTCCTGATCCCTGTCCTCATTGTCTTTGACTTCAGCCTTGAGTTCATCCAAATGTTTGCTAATATTTCTCAAATTTCTCTCGACTTTAGTTTTTTCAGTCTTTTTCTGTTTAAGACTTTGTTTGACTTCAATCGACTCACTCTTAATCTGATCCCTCATTGTCTGAGCTCTGGCCAGACGTTCGTCGATATCACCGGAACTGATACCAACCTCTTCAGTGATTGCATTCAATGTCTTTGTCTGCCATTCGTCGACACTCTTCTCGAGAATTGAGTTTTTTTTCGTTATTTCATATAATTTATCGAATTTTATGTTCAAATCAATTGACTGATTGTCTAAATACGTGAACCAGTCTTCAGATAAATGGTTGAGACGTGACATCGATTGGGAGATCTTTTGATCCAAAGACGGCGCCGGAGCTGCCGATGGATTAGTCGTCAAATTTTTCGACTCATTTACAGCTCTTCTCTCTCTTCGTCTTAAGGCATACGACATAATCACAGATTCAGTTAAATGAGTGGTAAATATGTTGTAATTTAATTAAAAATATTATTAAAACTAATTTTTTGTTTTCAAATCAAAATTAAAATGTTTTGAAAGCAATAAACGACTCATTCATTGAATGTTTAAATTTGAAAACCGTCGCAAAACATATCAAAACATTGACTTCAATGCCATCTATTGGTTGAAAATTGAAATCATTTATTACGATAAGAATATTCTTGATGTGAATTCTTGATAATAATTTGAATAACCAAGTTGATTTAGTTATATTAAAGTTAAGATTTTAATTACCATGTTAAAAATAGTTTCAATAGCTGTCAATCTAATTAGGAGTTCATTTGAAAGCATTTAAAACTAATTAAATTTTTATGATTAATCAATTTATTGATCTTGTTTATTTTTCTTTTACTCCTTTATAGACAAGTTTTCCGATTAATTCACAAAAATTGGGAAAACTTAATGTCTATTAGATTTTGAGCTAAAAATAGTTTAAACTTTGAAATGAGTGCCGATAAGTGTTGAACTCATTTTATTTTTTCAATTGATTACAATATTTGGGATAAAAACAAATTCAAGATTTTTATAGAAATTAAAAACTGATTAAACGAATCAATGAGTCTTTTTGTGGGAAAAAAAACTTGAACTTGTAATCAACAGGAAAGGTATACGCAGGACATTATCCGGATCAATAAATTAATGTAGATGAGTAAAATTGATTTATAATGACAATTGATCTGTTTCTAAGCAGTGTTTGTATTCAACCTTGATCATCTTAATAACTTTGTTTATCACATTCATATCGTTATTGAATTTACAATTTCCTGTTTTTCAACATATTTTTGATGTATTAATCGATGTTTTCCTTAAGTCTTCAAAACTATTCTCGATATTAATGTTAAGTGTTTTTTATTTACTTATGTTAAGACATTTATGAATGAATCCATACTTTTATTACTAGACATTTATTAATATTAAAAGACATTTAATCAGAAATTTTCATAAAAATTGTTTATTCAATTGAAATGGAAAAGTGGAGCACATGTTGTGCTTATTTGGATCGAAATTAATCACTAAATAAAATGAAGTCTTTTTAATATTAATTAATTTTCACTGGTTTTAATTTTCATAGATCATCTTGTTATCAAGGTAGATCAATTTCTAATTAAATGAAATCAGAACATGTCGTCAAGTAATTAGCAAGATCGAATTCCGTTTAATTAGCATTTAAATGGTGTCATGATATGTTGAATGGGCAAGGTGTCATGAATGAAAATTGAAATCTGAACATATACCTTGCTAGTTATACAGATAAGAAAAATTGGCCTTTATCCAAAAATGTTCAAAATATGACCTCAAAAATCATTGAGTAGACGAGGACTTGAAACTCGTCGTATCTGTGTGTAGGGGCGCCGCGCAGTCTTCACAATCCATACGGCTATCAGTTTTCCACATAAAGCGTCACTTTTATTGCTTTACATAAAAACCCGAAAAACAATTCAAGACATCAAACAAATGAAAATTGAGTGAAATTTTTTTGAAAATGTTTAGAACTCAAGCGAAACAACACTTCTTTTTTATTGGACACAATTTTTGCTCAATTCGTGAAGAAGTCTAACATATTGTCTGAATATTTTAGGATATACTATGTTTTAACCTAAACTGCATTTTTCATGTTTTAGTGTAATCGTGCAAAAAATTATCGCACATTCAGACCACTTGTCAAATGACCATATGATGATCATGCTCGTTTATATCTCATTTTACTCTAATATAATTTCAATTTTCTCAATTAAACAGCATATCAACCCATTCGTAAGGAAACGGTTTAAAAAAGTGTTCATCAGTTAAACACATGAAAAATATAATTAAAGATATGTTTTCGTAATCTATTTTGTCAATTGAGTACTGATTATATACTTAAACTTAATATTGAGAAAAAATTCTGATAATTTTATGAAAAATAAGCAGGATAATTTTATTTTATTATATAAAAAATAATATCTGGTTCCAACCGAAATAGTGTTGAGCGCACAACCTTCAGATGGTCGCACTTTTTCGGTTTAGTTTATTATTAAATCTAAAGTTTGTATCAATTATTGAGTAATAGTTTGATTAAAGAGATTTAATGCTGTTTTTGACATCTTTCCAGTAAGTGATAGCCAGTCCCTTATGTTCTGTCCTGTGGGTGCTTTCAATCAGTACTCAATTCAAGTATTTTTTTAGAGCTCTTCTAAAACCACTGAATGCACTTCAGGTGTGAAAATGCAGTTCAGACCGGAGTTCATAATTTTATGGGAAATTGATTTCAATTGAATTTATCGATTAATAACCCAATAAATCAAAGTTAACAAAAACAACTCATTCTGTGCGAAAACAATTGTTTATCAATCGATTATTAAACTCAAAGTACAATCGGGTCTTCTATTGAGTCAATGAAATACATAATAAAGTCATTAAAATTATTTTTGTATTAAAAAATGATAAGAAATTCCGCGAAATAAATCATTTACACAAAAATTATATCACTTTATATATGGAAGCGAACAATGATTTACAATATAAAGGCTTTTAATTATTTATCATTAAATACCAAAAATAGTAATTATAATAATAATCGATTGAATTAAAAATTAAATGTCTTTCGATTGAAGTTTTTAATCGAGTTCTTGTTTTAAGCAAAATGTTGATGATCAAGGTATTTCAATTATTATATTAATATCAATTTGAGAGTAATTAACAAATAGTTTATAATTAAAACATCTGGAATCATATTTCAACTAGATAAATTGATTTTTCAATTACACTAACTAGAATTAATTAATTTCCTTTAAAGTGAGCTTGGGCATCATTATTATATTTGTCTCGAATTTATTTTGAGTGTATTTTTGAAATAAAACATTTAACAACTTTATTGATATCATCAATATTTATGGCTAACTGTGACCTGACTGTGAACTTGGTATAAAACTTTTTAAAAATATCGTTCAAATATGAAATCAAAGTTTTATATTTTTGAGATCACGACAAACGTCACACAATTATTGAATATTAATTCCTGACTTAATTACTACTCAATACTAATCCAATAGATTCTGAATTATTCCTAATTGTGATAAAATATTGAGAATAGTCTCTGAATTGTGGTTATAATCGCTCTCAACTCATATACGATAGTAATAAACAATCTTAAAGATAGTAATTCAGTGTCTCTTCTGTTACTCGCATTAAAACATATATAAAAATCTTAAAAATTATGATAATTATGTTATCGACATATGTTTTACTGAACAGACTTTTAGTTATTTAATAAACTCTTTGATTCAAACCATCAGAAAATTATATGAGTTTCCACTCGTAAACAGTTTTTATCGTTTTTAGTCATAATATTTATTTGAGAAAAATTATAAATTTTATGACCACTTCTGTTGAATACATTTATCGGACGGCTTTCCTATAATCTATTCTTTTTGGATGCGGTCCCATCCGACCCTTTCCCAGCACTAAATATGAATTTCATTTCCGATGACAAACAAATTCTTCAAAATTATATCTGATTTATGTATGAAATGTCAAAAAATTAATTGGAAAACTGGAGTATAACAAAATAAGCTAGAACAATTTGAGTAATTAAATCAATTTGCAGTGTATTTTACACTAAAAATCGACAAAAAAAACCTGAAACCCAATGCTCGTTAGGGTGTATCCAATTGAGATGTTTATCTAAATTGAAATATAGACGAAAACAAAAATAAAAAAATTTTGTTTAATTAATATTGAGATCACTTTTAGTGAAAATAGATTTACTGACAAAATATTGATTGAAAAATGAAAGTCATTTTATTTGTGGTTCAGATTTCAGATTAAATAAACGGAGAAATGACTTCCAAAAAAATAAACTGAACTAAAAAAATGTGAAATATATTTGACAACTATTTGGGTCACGAATACCGAAGTGTTTTGGAAACATATTAATCAAAAAAAAAAAAAAAAACAAACGGAAAAAATCGTAAATATCTTTAGATTTTTTGGGTATAGCTTTCAGTGAAACACTTCGTTAATCGTTAACCATATAAATCAGGATTGGGTTTAATTTAATTGAAAATGACAGCTCAGACTACCTGTGCTCCACGTCTCTCTCTCTCTCCAAGACTTCATATATGGCCTGAAAATTAGGGCTAAATATCATAAGATTTATAGTTAAAGGATTTGATTTCAGTTTCATTTTGATGGGGTTTTTGTGAGCCACTCCTCAAAAGCTGGGAATCACTTGACTTTGGAGGAGTGATTGATCTAATTATTATTCATATTATTTTTCCATTTCCAATGTTTTAGTAGCCATTGATTTACATATGTTTTAGGATTTAATCGATTTTAATAATTGATTAAAATATAATAAAAAAGATTTGTTTTTCTAAATAAGTCAAACAAAACCAAATCCAGAGTTAATTGTTTATGGATTGGACTCAAAAGTTCAGAGCTCTTACAGTGCGGGCTATCTATCTGTCAAAAACTTGATTCACTGTTGTATTGCGTTTTGAAATCTCGTAATCAATAAAAAGATGAGACATTTAATGTTTAATCTGATGACTCCAAAAGAAATATATATATATTTTCAAAACACCATTAATTTGACACATTATCTAAAAGTAAGGAAATGTTTGTATTAAATAATAATTGAATATATTTTTGTTTTAATTGATTTTTTCCGCAAAACTATTTCATTAAAGCCTAAGAGAAAACACTTAAAGTTTATGACTGGTATATGACTCGGATACAAGTCTACAAAACTATTTTATATTTGATTTCAATTGATTAGTAGTTCATTAATGTTAACATTGAAGACATCGTTATTTACTTGTTTTTCATCGGTTTAATGAAAAAAATATTTAACGAAATTTTGGGACAAATTCTGGTGAAAACATATTTGTGTTTATACTAGTAAAACAAATTCCGGGTTAAAGGAAAATCCCATAAAACTAATGAATGTTTTAGAGGAGAGAAACAATCGTTCCTTTGTTTCAGATGTAACTCAACTAATTGTTTTCAAAATTGTTTGTATACTATGTTGTATTAGTAAAGTTAGCTTGATCCCTTTTCTTTAGATTCTTTGATTTATCCCAATTTGTTGAATAACTGGGTTTGTTACCCGAGTACTAAATAAGAGCACAGAATTCGTCTAACAATTGTGGGCTGAGTTCAAAAGGACTCAAAAAAAACTCTAAGAATCAAATCTGTGACGAATTTTTGTCAAACAATTGATTTACTGTAGAAATGAAGTTAAGATTGAATTTAAGACTCAACTGATTAGACAAAAATGTTATTGAAGTCAAAATCACGTAATCAAAGGGATAGCCAGCTATAAGTGGTATCCGATTCTCTGAATTGTTCTGATGATAAAACTCTAGGCACACGAGAAAGTTAAACATGGTTAGATATCTCATTTTTTCCGGGGGGATTTTCCTTTGTTAAAAACCAACCCTAAGATCATATCAAATATCTTTTTATAAGTTTTTATTATTAACTCAATTATTCAAAAATGATTTACTGTTTAATGAAATCTAAAAGTTTTCTGTGTTTCTCACGAAACAAATCAAATCTTGATATAAGACTATCGCTAATCATATTCCCCATAAAAATGATTAAACAAATCTAAATATATCCGAAAAATCTGATTAATTCATAGATTTTATAATAAAATTATTCAGATTATAGTACAGACGAGAGATAAAGTAATTCAAAGAAATTATTTTATGAGAAAAATATAATAAAATATCAAAAGAGATAATCCGAACGATTGTATAAATCAATTTATTTTTGTCATATCTTTTACTCGAAAACAATAAAAAAAAATTTTGTCTGACATTCAAAGTAACAGATATTTGAAAAACATTGCAATAAAAGTGATATTTTCGTAACAAAGTCTCCAAAGAAGTTATTTTTAAAGTTTTTCAAATATTTTCAGTTAATTACTGTTTGACTGATATTTGTTTGAACAGAGTTTTAAAGAAAACGACTGATCGACAGAAATGTCTTTAAAATAAACAATACTTTAAGATCTACTGAAAGACTTGATTGCTATCAAATGTACTTTAAATTCAGCCAATGATGAGATAATTCTCCAAATAAGTAGTTATTATATAAAAGTTGTTTCTAATTCATGTCAACCGACAGTTTCCTCGAATGAAAACTACTGTAAAACTAGACTCCAGTGCCTTTAAAAAAAGAAGGGCAGTCACGGCAACGGTTCATATGATTGCACTCATACTTTATATGGCTTACAGACCGATAAGTTTTCGGCTCCAGTCAACAGTTGTGTGAAAGTTATGCTAAACAATTCTGTGCCTATTCTTCTCCAGTCATACAAATGCTGTGCATTTCTTAAAGAATATTGAATTGACAGCAAAACTCTAATTACAATAATAGTGTGAAATGCAATGAAATTCATTTGTCTCCCGTTTCTCCAGATATGATAAAAAACATTTTTGTTTAGTTAGCCATAAATCATACGAATATTTCAAACATTGTGTCATTTATTGATATATTTGTTGAGATTGTTGTGTAGTTTACGGCTCTTGTGTTCCAAAAGTGAGCGACAATTTAATTGAGAAAAAAGTGTTATCTATTTTTTAGTTATATATTTTAATAAGACATACATTTTGTGAATCGTGAATTTTGTCGTGAGATCACGTGCACTAATTGATGTAAATTATCAGTGGTTTGTGTCTAAAGTCCAGAATAAATCTCTTGTTATCAAAATCTGTGTAATTCAACATTGAATTCAAAATTTATTATAACAAACACTGGTATTGAATCAAAGATAAAGCAATTGTCAGTAACTCATAAATAGAGTGAACCCAACTATTTCTCAGACATTAATTGATCAGACGTTTGAGTGACTGTTCATTAGTCTTGAAAAATAACTACAAAAAAATTGTCCGCAAATCAAACTTTTTTTATCGATAAAACTGAAGGACTTTTTTTGCTTTTTCTGAAGGATTTGAACTTCAGAACAGTTTTTAAGAGAAAAGTTTAATAACTCTTAAGTTTTGTTTAAATTATTCCAATTTTTTAAAATAAAAATATAAAAAATGGTTTTGTATTCTCCAACTCAACAAAACTACACCTTTTCCGGAGTTTTGGAACTCATCCGAACCCGAAATATCAAAATCAAAAACATCGGAAAGAAGTCGGAAAGGGTTTTGGTGGTCGTCCACAAGACGTCGACAAATCACTTCGCAGTGATTTACCCGATTTGGGGTCTGGACTCATCCCGAAAACCTATTTGTACTATAAATCTATTGTCGACAAAAGTGGAGAAGTGTTCCCATAGCGCCGACCGAGAATTTTCAGTGGTCTCAACTCAAGAGGGGGTCTCCTTCTCGTTCAGAACACCCGACAAGACATCGAAAGACGTTTACTCGACCGACGACTGGATCGAAGCCTTTTCCAATTCCAACACAAACCAGAGCTTATTCCTTAAGTCATCGACAACTGTCCCCAAACGCAGACAAATGCCATTGAATTTGTCGGTTCTCGACGAAGAAGTCAACGAAGAAAACGACTGAATCTCATAAAAAGTTTGAAGAAATAAATTCATATAATAATGAATAATAAAAGACTTAAAACTTAAGTATTGGTTGAGTTTTTAAAATCTGGTCATAAGGACAGAAATGAACACCACATTTGAGCCGACAGTCAAATGCTTTGTTGATCTAATAACTGAGGACACGGAGGAATAGATTGAGAACTTATTGTATTTTATCTGAAGATAACTTTATTCATCATTTATTTAATTTCTATTTTATTTAATCACTTTTTTTATTTGTATTTTCATTTAATTTTGTAAAATATTTATTAACTGATTATTAAATCTATTAATTACTGAATTAATGAATAAATTATACAAAACTTTATTAAATCGATTAAATTATTTGATAAACATTTAAACCCATTTCCAAAAGGGACAGGTAATAGGGAAGGCGTTCGGAACTATTTATAATTTGTTTATTGAATTAATGAAAAGTTGTTTAATATTGAAATTTTATTTTGATTTTTGAGACCAGAGTTCAAATTAAAAGTTCAACTCTTTTGTGTTGTTTTCAAAAAAATGGTTTATTTCATTAAAATTATAGTTTAATGTTTAATCTGATGACAAAAAAAGAGATGTTTCGTTTCAATTCAGTGATTTTCCAAGATAATGCCAAATCAAATGAATGGGTGATTCATAAAAATGTGGTGAAAAGAGCAAAAAATGTCGTTATCTTTAGGTTTGGTTTGACATCAAAAATAAGTGTTTATTAAACTTTTTTAATTAAATTTAGACTACAATTGAATTTCTGGTGAAATAAGATTCTTCTCATTCCGAGAGTATTAAAGGATTTTTTTGCTAATAATTAGTCATTTTGTGTAATATTTGTTTGCCTTTACGTCATATTCCGGATAATACCGACTCTTGTGTTAATTCTAAGGAAATGTTTGACTCGTTATTACACTGAAAGTCTTTTTTGATAACAGAAAAAAAGATGAGAAAAAAAATTCCTTAGCATTGGTCCGATTGGTATTACAATTAGTGTTTTGCTGTCTATTGTTTGGCGCATTGCTGTGCGATAATCAATGATATGGTCCTCCACTCAGAGAAATGTCTTTTTACTCGATTCCGACCGAATCTAATCATTCGATTGCTTTTCATATGTTTTTTCATAGATATCCAGTGCTTATAGTTTTTCAATTGAGCTGAAAAAATAACAATAAAAATGTAGAAAATGAGCTGAAAATTGTGGATATATTTTAGTGTAAAACAAATAAAAACACATTTATTGCACTTAAACTAACATGATTAAGGTCTAAACTAATATGATTAAGGTCTAAAACATTTTTTAGCACTCATTCGTTTTTTTTTCAAAACATTTTTCTAAAATTCAATCAAAAACTATACTGCAATAAAATAAATTGAACTAGGTAGTTAACAGATGTACGTCAAATTGTTTATAACCCATTTAACAAAAAGGACCTGGTTTTTAGGTATGCTCTTGTTTTTTTTCACAACTTATATAAACACTTATTGCAAAAGTTTTGCCTCAATTAAAAAGACAGTAAGTATTGCCTTATTTTTCACTTATGGACTCAAATATTAATAATTCATAAGTATTTTCGGGGATTTTCATGAATCTTATGCAAACCTAAAGTGCCGTTAAATGTAATGAACAAAAACTTAAGCCTCGAGTGAATACATTTCTAAAGGGGTTTACTCTTGAAATAACACTTAACTGTTATTATTGTTCGCAGACTTGTCTATAGACGGGTGGCCACAGAAAAATATAAGTTAAATAAGTTGTTCACCCGTTCAGTCAAAAGAGGTTTTGTAATACACTTTTGATAGTTTTCAATGTTTTTCGGTCTATTTTTAGGTCATATTTTGATTTTATGAATGCATTTGCATTTTTCACATGAACTTGAATTACAAGAACCTATTTATCTGAACAAATGTGTGGATAATAATGAATTTAATATAACATTTAAAAACACTTTGATCCGAGCAAATGACCATTAATTCAAAGACCTTTTCAATTATAATTGAATGTCACTCCCATTGAGCGCACAATCGATCAAAAAACTTGTTTAGAGACTAAAATCTATTAAAAAAATATCAATCGATAAGAGTTTTTGAAAATGTTTTTCAATTATAAGCCAAACAAATGAGACATTTTCAAGAAATTTCTGACAAAATAGTTTTGTTAACAAAACAATTCATTATTGATTTAAATAAGAGTTTTAACTTTTCTAGGCTTTAGTTATCAATGTTCTGAATAAATTGGGAAAACCTGTTGTAACTGATCTCTTCTCCTCATAATTAAAGAATTAATTACAACATTATTTGAATACTATTTACGATTAAAAGTTATTTCAATTTCAAATTCATTGCAATCAAATACCATTGACTTAATGCTGGACTCAATTTATTCATATCTTTTAATTGAAGTCTTCTTTTTCACGAAAAAAAATTGAATTTATTTATGACTTTGTGTTTGAATTAATCCAAAAACAAATTAACAAATTAATTATTACAAGAATAGAATCTGTGGGCTAACGGTTGGACCCATTTTTCTGAAAATTAAATTGAATTTATCACTCTTTCCACACTTCCAGGTAATCAATGAACTGATATCTGAGCAAGATCATTCACAAAATTTGCCTTAAATTCCTATAACATAATTCATACGCAATAAATGTCAACAAATTAATTGGTTTATAATTTTGTCAAATAGTTTTGATACACAAAAACAGTTTTGAATCCATTTTCCTGTTATTGAATGTCAAGAGATATGAAAAATTCAATTGATTTATGAATTTATGATTTTTATGAGAAAATAAATATTTTTAAACAATAAATAGTTGGGATTCCGAGGCAGACATCAATTGAAAACAAATTGTTTTGAGAAAAAGTAATTAATTTCGTGTAAATTATTTGCAAATATGAACTCACATACAATGAACTCATAAATTATTATCTAATCAGAAGTCTATCAAAAATTTGAGTCGACTATTGCTAATGCCTTACATTCCGTTTATTTTTCTATTAATAGTCAATTTTTGGTTGGAAACCAAAATATGAGACCAAATCCAATCAAATAATAGCGAATAATTGAACACAAGTTTATCTAAAGGATAACTTTCACTCTCTTTATAAATATGTTTATCAATTTATATATCAATTTATTATTTGAAAACAAAATGAGTTCATAAACATTAAACTGTTGACCAGATTCACACTTAAAGAGAAAATTTAATCAAAAGACAATTCATTGTAAAAAATGAAAACAAATATTGAGATTCAGTTACAAAGTGTTAAATCACTTCAAAAGAAGTTTCATTGAGTTTATCGTTGACTTAAGTATCAGTCAATTAAACAAATGAATAATATTTTCAATACTCTGACAATATTTACTGCAATCGGAAACAAAATATACTTTTTTCTGAGGAAAATAAGTCGGAAAACAAAAATATTTTTCTCAGTAAAGTCGACAAAAAGTCAAATATCAAAATTCAAGGAAAGTTTAAAAACCGTTTTCGCAAATATTTGTCGAATTCCTGAATGAGTTTTGTCTTATCGAGCAATAAGTCAGTAATTTATAAGCAATTAAAACGATAATTAAAAGCCAAGAGTGAGACCAAAAACATATTGGATTAGAACTCTTATGAAGAAAAAAGATAAGATTTTTTATGAATTGTATTCTCGAATCAAAAGGTTTTTGGTAATTGGTTTGAAACAGACACTGAGTAAACAATTAAGTTGTTCCGTTCCCCTCTAAATGGCTAAATTTGTTGCTAACAATCAGATAAAACAAATTCAAAATAATATGTCATTTCTTTCGTAAAGTAAATGAAATTTTTTTCCTTAAACTAAATTGAGTTCAATTGAATGGTGTCTTAAAACACTTTTATATACAGTTTTACAAAAATTTATGGTTTTTTATCGTTTAGTTTCCATTACTTTAGAGATAATCAAAGAAAAATTGAGAGAAAAATAATATTGAATTTCAAACGTATCTTATATTTCAAAAAAATCATAAACAGATTTGATAGCAATTGCTTATAAATAGAGCGCTTCTGTCTCTAACAAACTCATTATATACCTGTGCTCTCAAACTAAACAACTCTAATACTGATTCTCTTTAAACAATGAACAGCGAAAGTGTTGTCGTACTCTCGGGTTGGCTTCAAATCAATGGACAGAAGTATAAAAAGTCTTCAGAGAAGAGATCCAGAGATGGAACGAAAGTCCAGTTCATTGTATACAACACTTCAAACAGACATTTCGCTCTCATCTATCCCCAGACGGATCTGGTCTGTGCCAACCGTCCCTTCTGTTGCCTGAATCTGAAGACCTGTACCGTTAATATCAAAGCGGGCGTCAAATTTGTGAAGTCCCACAAAATCCTAATCAATACAAACAATGATTTGGATTGTTTGCGACTCATCCTCAAAGTCGACGCCAAGAACTACAGCATCAAAGACTTGTACAGACAGTTGATGAACGAAGACCAGGAGCTGACCAAACCGTTCGGACCGTTGGTCAGGCGGAGTGTCTCTCGACAGACATCCCTCTGCAGAGTTGATGAGGACCGAGAAATCGCATGAATTGATTATGTATTCAGACTTTTTTCAGTCATTTATTTTAATATTGATTTAATTGAATGCTATTTGATCTCAAATAAAACGATTTTTATTTATATAATATTTTCCTCAATTCTCTGTCAAAAACTTAATATTTATTTTAATCCCAGTTTTGACGCAAATATTAATATTATTTTTATATAATATTTTGTTTGTATAACAAGAATAATAAGAGTTTTGTCGAAAAAAGTCAATTATATAATAATTGATTGAAAAATACTTTGTTTGACATCACATGTCATTCAAGTGGTATCACATGCGATGACATTGAAAAATAAAACTTTGTATTCAATTCAATAGATTTTTCAAAAACTTGTTGTTTAATCAATTCTTATGACAAATAGATTTTTGATAAGTTTTGAAGAGATTAAAAAAACTGTGTGACTAAAAACACATAAATCACACGATAATTAACAAGATAGATTAGCTCGTCAGCCAAGTCTTTCCTCAAAATAAAATCCCCTTGACTTTTTATTAAGCTTTTGTTATTCTGGAAAATTCATTTCTCTTGATTAAATTAGGTTATGTGACTGATATTATTAAATAAAATTTAATTGAACTTGATCAACCCAGACGGTTACCTAGGGATTCCGAGAATAGAAATAATACTTTTTTTTGTTTTTGATTTAAATTCCAGAATAATCTTGGGATTGATTTATTCAAAAAGGCATATCATTATTGGCCGACAATTCAAAATAATTTCCTTTGAGTTCAATTCGACGACGAATAACAATAGAGTTCGGCAAAAGTCTTATAAAATACAAGTTTTATAACCTTGTTCATTTATCAATCTCTCTTTCAACTCTAAAATCGATTCTTTAAATTGATTTTCAATTTAAAATGAATACAAATTTTATTTCATTTCCAAAACTTGTGATTCAAAAGCGATTGTATTGAAGTGCGAAGAGATGTCTCCTTAGCTTTTGTATTGAAAACAGATTACGGGTATAATCTTTTGAATGTTATTAATGGGAATCGACTCTTAAATCGATTCACACATATCTAGAAAAGGTTTTCTACCCATGTTTTCTGTCGTTGGCACAGTGAAAATTCATTAGTTCCTAATTTAAATGAATTTTATAACCCATACATAACATTAAATAATTCTATTTATGGTGCTTTAAGTTTATGCAATCGGGAACTAATTAAACATTATTATGAATATGTATTATGTAAGGAAGTGACCAAGGCAACTAATTAATTGTGATATTTTGATAAACATCTCAATAGAATATATATATATATATTTATTTATTTTGAAGATAAGATTTGTTTAAATATTTGTTGAAATCATTAGTTTTAGAGAAATTCTGGAAAATTTTTGATAGCATTTGATCTTTCGCTTAATGAAAGGCACAAAACCTCTGACTCTGACATCAATATAAGACAAATTGATGTTCAATTCAACTCAAATGAAGACTTTTGCTTTGTTTCCAAGAGTATATAAATCGATAGAAGTATTGAGTTCTCAGAGTTTTAGTATAAAACTTATGAAATATTTAATGTTTAGGTCTCAGAATAGGCTTTAAGGCATATATCGTATAAAACGTTTGGAAAACAAAAGTTTATTTGCGAAACAATTATATGTAGTATTGATTAGTTTTGGTTCTTATAAGTTGATTGTGAAGTGTTGGGCACAGAATTGCTCAGAATTCAGTGCAAATACAGGTATTATTCACTAAATTCAATGCATTGTTTATAATTTGGTCCTTAAGTCTATTGAAGACTTCAATTTGATTGAGTAAACAATACAATCGAAATATAATATAGGTTTCGATCGGTTGGCCCTAAAGTAGGCTCAAATGAATGACAATATCAACTGATTCCGGCATAAACTTAATGATTATTATATGATTGGCCCCGAAAATAGATTTTGATCTTTGATTCAGTCTTTTATTTTAATATTTATTTAACTGAAAGATAAGAAAAGAGAAATAAATCGTAAAAAGCTTTTAACTCAATCAGAATTGGTATTGAAGTGCAGGTAAATTAGGTTTGAGTGCATATAAAACCCTAAAAATATATATTATTATATCCTTTGAAATACTTTTTTTTTATTTTCATTAAAAGTACTCATTCTGTGCGATACTTAATGCTGACGTCCGGATACTTAACACTTTTCATCTCAATTGAAATCAGAACTTGATTTCAATGAATATTTAAATGAATTATTCCTTAAATAATAGATTTATTTTTGGCATCAATTCAACGAAAGTTAACTACATTTAGACCTTTTGATAATTACTGAAATCGAGTCTATTATTAAATTTATTTTTGAAATTTTGTTTCAGTTCTAAGAATCGAATCTTTATTTAAGTCTTTTTTTGAATCATCAGAACAAATATGAAAACACGAAAACTCGATATTCATTAAATCCTTTTTACTGTTATTTTACTCAATATCTGTTACTTTTATTGCCATTCATTCATGAAATCAGTCTAAGAGTTGTAGACAATAAAGAGGACATCCATTCAATTGATGGACATATAATTGACAGATAAGTCGTGCGTTGGTTTCAAATAGTTTTGTCAAAAATGGGATTTTATCGAAAGACAAAAAAAATCTTTCTTCAAGTCCTGAAGTTCAGGACAATAGCTGTTGTCATAAATTGGGTTTGAATTTGAAAACAAAACAATGAGAAAGGCCTTAAGGAAGCTGAAAGTGTCAGTTCGTGTGTCAAATGTGAAGAGTCGGGAATAAAAAAATCAATTTTCAAGAAAATCGTATTTAATTAACGAATTCAAAGGAATTTCCTTAAAATTTCTCTAAAATTTATCCGAAAAAAACAAAATATAATTTTTAATTAAAAAATTTTAAATTATTGCCGAAAAACCTAATCAGACATCGAATGGAGTAATTGTTTAAAGACTTTAATTAACACAATATTTGTTGAAATCAAAAGTTTTGTCTAAATTTTAATGAATTAAAAACAATTGTCGATTGCGGCCAACGGTAGCGAAGAGTCGTCAAGTCGTGGGCACTGAGAGACTGCGTAAGGGAGACAACAATTGGTTCGCTCTATAGACTCAAACCCTATAATAGGTCTTCTCCTTCCCTTCTCTTCTCCAGTTATTCCAGAAAGTGGTGCACTTTTAGCAGTAGATTCCGAACCGGTGTTACAGTTGTTTGACTCTAGACTTTAAGAAGTGTTTTAACCAAATTGTTTGTGACATAAAACTTATTTAATTACCATATCATCTAAAGGTAAGACTTTTTTGGAGCAAAAGTTGAGTTCATTCTCTGACTTTAGGTTCCTATTATCAAATTTTGTTTCAATTAAAAGTTTGCTAGATAAAAAATTAATTGAAACTTTTGGTAACTTCATTTGAGTTATCAAAAACGATACCATATCATATCCGGTCATATCCTTCAATGGGGAATAGGAATTAGGTCTGAGTTCATAGACTGAAATGTTTAGTAATTCATCAAAATCTTTGATATTTTGATATACAGTTGGAAACCCATTGTATGGAAATTCCCATAAGATTTGAAACAATGAGTTCTTTGTTACGATTCTCTGAATTGAAAATTAATATTCAAAACAAATAGAGATATAAACATTTATACGTAAAATAATTTCACGATTCTTCAAAAAATCAATAAACTATCTCAAATAAATTTCTGCTTTTTTAAAGATCACTCATGAATAATAATATTGACCATGATCAATTTTGTTCAGAAGAGATCCAATTTTCAAAATATATATCTTTTTCTCGACTTTTAATTCTATTTTCAAATAAAATAAAAGAATTGATAAATGAATCGAAAGAATGAATTGAAGTTTCATTTCAAGAGATAAATGAACTTATTTTTGAAATAAAAAAAATCTTTGAAAACATTTGCCGCAAATCTTTTGCTTATATAACAGTCGAATAAGATCTTACGCAAGATTTGAATCCGGGTAAACATTGAATAAAACAAATGGTTTCTATAATAATCTTCATTTTGAATGCTTTGGTCCGATTCTAAAGCAATAAAAACAGTTTTCATTAGATTTTGAGCAAACAATACAATCGACTGTTCATTAAATTGGATTTTTGTTCCCAAAATAATTTCGATAAATGCCTGAAATCGTCTCAAAAACGATTCAATTTCTTCAGACATCTTAAGTTTAGGCAAAATAGTCAACAAAACGTGTTTTTTACTGATAAGATAAATTTTAATCGAATTCAATCTTGTTTATCTTTTGGTGAGTCTTTAAACAAAAATTATTCTTGCTCAATTCTAATTCAGATAAATAAAACTCTTGATGTATTTCCACGGATTTAAATATGCAAATATTGAAAAAAATACATTTGAATCTTGGTAAAGGCTTGACAGGCTTTCAAGATCGTTGAGATTTTTATCATATGTGTGCTTGATGCAAATATTATATTAAATACAGCATTTGAGTCAATGGCTCAGTTATTTTCAATTTTCTGATTTGATTTGAATTGATTCTTGCAAAACATATAACCAGTTGTTTTGAAGTATTCAAATGGATTGAAAAATTTCGAGGAATATATCAGTTCTGATAATTTTGAAAACATATCTCATATAAAAAGTTGTGACGAATCGGAACTCAACATAAAACTAATGCAAACATAAAATATTCAGATTTCCGAACGCTTTATAGACTATAAAGTAATTCAATAGAAATCCTTCGCTTTCGAGAACCGGAATATAAGGGGATTTCATTCTGAGTACCGGCTCTTGAAATTCAATTTTGAAAAAATAGCGAATTTTTGAATCTCGTCATCAAATGTATGATAAAAATCAATTCAAATCAACAAAAGGCCCACAAATTCAAATAACATTTTTATATTTTCATACTGAAAATAAGAGCAAGATAATATAGTTATACCTGCTTACTTTTATTAGAACTAAACGTTGTTTTGGGAATTCAGTTCAAAAACTTTTAAATTAGACCAAGCTCATAGTAAATTTATTTTACTTTATATGACAGCGCACTGGGATTTTAAAGATCTATAACCTTGTTTATTTACGCTTGAAAAATGTTCCATCAATACAGAGTAAAATACCAATAAAGAGCCAGAATTTGTTGAACAAAGAAATGTTACTATTAAATGAATATTAAATGAACTAGCTGTTATTAATGAATTTGATAATAAAGAGGAGGCATTGGATGCTTAAGTTCTCAATACTTTTTAATACTATTTTTTATATCATTGAGTTTTGTCATCAATCAGTGACAATAACTTTCAATTTGTAATACTTGGAGTTATAAGTTATATCAGATTTCTGCCATTCAGTCATTTTTTTCAACTTGGTTATTGAGTAATGGGTGAGAAAATAAGTGTCAGCTTTTGTTGAAAATTTTGTTTCAAAATAAGTTTGTAATCCTATTATGAAAGTCAAAAATCTTACATTTTATAGAGAATTATGAATATTAATGAAAAAACAAAATAAAATTTAGATTTTCAAGAAAAAAATATTATCCGGTTCGTTTAAATAAACAGAAAACATAAACTAAGTTCCAGGCCATCTAAAATTTGTTTAAAATCAATATAAGAATGTTCAGTAGTTTTTGTAGTTTACAGTTTATAAAGGAATCGATTAAACTTTATACTTGATTGATCTTGCACACTATAATCCATGTCATTTCTATTAATTCTTAACATAATCTGAAAACTTTCAAATAGTGAAAGGAATCGAAAGAAAAACTCAATTTGTTATCCGTTTTGTTGCGAAACACAATTTATTTGATTCACGTCTGCCTTAAAAGTAATGGTTTTAAAAGAGTTTAGTTTTTTTTTCATTAAATGAAACTCAAATTCAGTGAAAACATAATCTATTACTCAATTTATTCGCTGAAAAATCATTTTTATTCTTTAAAAGATGTTATTATAAGTCAAAAACTTCAAGAATTTATTTAAAATTCATAAGTGTTTACACTTGAGAATTAAATTTGAGTCTGGGTATATAGTCGGGTCAATTTGAATGATTCTAAAATATTTTATACAACTTTTGAGTGTTTCCTATGATTTACAAGAAGTCGATTACGTCTTTTTTCTACAAATTTTATTTTGAATTTCTTTTGATTGTATGCCCGGAGCCAATAATAGTGGAAATTTTGAGCCTTGAGTTAATGGAATATATTATTCATTTGCCAGAATGTATGCTCAGGGCAAGTGTTTAAAGGAAAAAACAACTTTTTTTTCTAAAACTCATCTCATTTTACAGACTCTGAGAGATTGCACTAAAAAGCATTGAATTATTGATATACGACATGAACTTTCAGTCGTTCAAAACCTTTACATCCTTTGAAATATCCTTTCGTTGGAAGAAATTCATAATTTGTGTTATTATAAGTGATTCGAGGCTTTCATACACTCAAGAGTTAAGACAAATATTGAAATTCATATCTAAATCATTGAATTTCATTAGACTTATCGCTCAGTTTGAAAGAAAACATAGAAACTCTTCAACAAATAAATTACCTTATCTTAAGATTCGCCCACAATTTGCTTTTAAGCGAGGTCATTCAAGTTTGCAATTTCTATTCAAAATTGTTGAATAATTTGATTTCAAATTTGATATAATTATTTATTAATGAAATGATTTGAATTCATTTGTCTTTCAATGTCTTTGATTTGTTTAACTCATTCATTGATTCAAATTCATTATAACCGGAAGAAATAGTCTCAAGAGTACATCAAAGGGATGGCATCAGGTTCTGTTCGACACGTTTTGCTTTTGATTCGTTAATGTTTTGGGTTTTGTTTGAATTTTAGTCATTATTGCAAAACTCTGGAGGATATTATAAAAACTCATGTATTTATAGCAAGTTTGTGGGGAACAACCAAGATCAAATTCAAGACATTACTCATTCAGTGTTTCAGACGCTTTTATCAATCATTAATTTCTTGGTTATCTTTTTTTTCTTAGTATAAAAATGAATTTTTTTCATTAAATATTTATTTTAAAGAACTTTGTTTTAATGGGTTTAAGTTTTTAAGAATTAATGAAAAGGAGAGAGTAATTTGAAATCCCTTTCCATCAAAAAATAATATATTTTTATCAATTATTTTTCATTGAGAAGACCTCAATATGTCTTAAAAATTGTCTAAAATTTTCGATTCATTAAAAGCCTAATTAATATTCGCCAGAATTTTGACAATTATTTGAAAAAATACTTCCCATCGAAATAAAAAATGCCTTTAAAAGTGAAGTGAAATTTAGTGAAAAAACTTCAAATCAAAAGATATTATAATTTATAAAAAGATTTAATATCTTTAATACAGTTTTGAGGAAAAAATATTTGTTTTGCAAAAAAATAGTGGAAAAGATATTTCTTAGGCTCAGAATTGTTATGTTATTCTGTATTTTATTCTGAAATCAAATATTTATATAATGGAGTAATGGAGGCGTTATATTAACTTTGAATTTATGAATATATAGTTTTGTAAATCTAAGCCTTTGAATAGAAAATACAATATTTCATCAAAAAAGTGTTTTTTTGCAAAATATTGTTATGAATTCATTTGATAATTATTTTTGAGAATATATTTCAGCGAAACAACATTTCTATGAATTTAATCGATTTATTGTTTGCTCAAAAATCGGGTGACAGTCAAGGGGTTGGGGCGGAAAAGGATGAGTTGTGCCAGCAATAGGTCAAATGTAAATCTCATTGATGAGAGTGTCGGATGGCATTAAGACTTATAGAAACACACCCTTTCTTTTGTTGTACCTTGATCATGGTCTAATAACCAGTGACAATCGCAAAAATAATGTCAGAACCAAAACTTTTTTAATCATTCAAATTAATAATTGGAGTAAAACTTAATTAATTAAAAATATTTACTATAAATAGCAGAAAATAATGGTTTTTATGATAGAATGGGAAGACATTCAACTAATGATTGTTATGTAAACCCCATTGAGATTGACTGTGGGGTCACTAAAAGTGATTCTTTTTCCCTTTGATTACAGAATTCATTATTAATATTATTTTTGTTAACTCTTTCTCTTAAATCATTTGTTTGACAATAATTAGTAATAATTCTGAATAAAAGAGTTATTATTTATTTAAAGGTAACTATCGTTTGGAGAGACATCAAAGACACAACAAATGGAGTTAATATACGTTAGAAATTTCAATTGCCTTTTGTTTTGGGTCACACTTTTCGCTATAATTATAACTACCGCAACATCGCTGACGACAGATCACGGTATGTATCGCATCGTATCTTAATTTATCTCAATTTTGAATCTGAGAACTAATTCAACATTAAGTTTGAAAACAATATAACTCTGTATATAATGTAATTGAAAACCGCAAACGACTCACAACTTATTGCATTTATTTAATGAAAGGCCATTAATATTAGTGTCAAATAGAGTTTCAAATTGTTTTCATTCAACACTTATTTAATTTAATATTCAAATCTGTTTATGAGTTAATGGATTAGTTTTAATGACTATAGTCTTGAATATTAGATCATAAAAATATTCATTGAATAAAATGATACTAAAAATTAATAAATTTCTAAAATAACGATAAAATTTTTTCGCTAAATATCAGACGGAGAGGACAGCCTAAGTCCTAACCTAACAGAAGAGGACGAGACTGAGTTTGACACTTCAAATATACCCTCACTTTACAGCCTAAGACTAAATCCTAAATTTTACGGAACTCTTCAACACTTAATGAATAAAAGACTAAAAGGAAGTGAATTCTTGGGTATGTCCTTAACATCAACACTAAAAGTCATCACTAAATATGATTCAGAGACAGTCAAAAAAAGGACAGACAGACAGCAATTATAGATAATAAATAAAATCTAATCATATTAATGATAAATGAATATAAAAGGCTAAATATATTCCCTATTACTATGAGACACGACTTTACATGACTTGTCCGACACTTGACTTTCTCTGAAAACTAAATAAAATAAGACTTAAACTGATTCTAAAGACAATAAACTCTTAGGCAAACGGATGGGTTCGGAATTTTTAGGGAAAAAGAGGGCCGACATCTTAAATGTTAAGAGGATGGGCTCTGAATTTCTGGGCCGAAGACGGAGGCACGCCCTCAGTTTTTAAAATTGTAACTAAATTCGTGAAACACTAAAATGGTTCTAAAATTTTAAACTAATTTCACTTATTTTTTAGGTTTTAAAAGTTGTCTCAAAATAAGTTTTAAACGTATTTCTCATTTGAAAGTAAGTCTGACTTCAATTCTAATGAATTGGTTATCGATTGAAAGTTAATTTACTTTTAAGAGCTTTTGATCCCAAATGAACTGAATCTCAATCAACGAGTTATTTGTAATTAAACTCAAATAATATTCAAATTATTTTTCAAATTCAACCGAAAATACAAAAATCTTCCATTTATTCAACTTTTTTGATGAGTTTTTCGCATATTTTTGTCTCAAATTATTAAATATTTATGAGTTTAGAGAATATTCTGAAGTTTTTTTTAAAAAAAATTGTAAACTAAAATAGTTTTTCATATTTTTTGAAAACATCAATTCATTTTGAAATATTAGTGGTAAGGTCAGCCAAAATATGAATTAATAATATTTTCATATAAATTCAATTTCCAAGAGTAAACAAATCCCTGATGTTTTTCAGTTCAATGAAACATACATTTTATTCATTGAATTGATTTTTGAATTGAATTGATTTGTATTCAGAACCCGAACCCCGTTCTGATATTTATGGCTCTCAAAACACAAAACGTTTGTCTGAATTTCTTGGCGGACCTGGAAAACGAGTGTCCGAGTTTCTAGGTGGTCCGGGAAAGAGAAAGGTAGGCGGAGCTATAACACCTAGCTACTTCTTTGCCAAGAAGTTATCCGAATACCTAAACTCATCGTTCAAACGACCCGTTCGTTTCGCCAATGGATTCATCGATATATTCAACCCCAGGGGCAGTGAATTTCTCGGTGGACCTGGAAAATAATAAATTCAAAATTGGATAATCAAGTAAATTTCATTTTGAAATCATATTAAATAAGTGGAAATTCTTTTTGAGGGAAATAAATATCATTAAAATCTATTTATTGTGATTTTATATTCAATAAAACTATTGGAGAAGAAAACAATAATTATATAAAAAAAATATTAAATTCGGAAAAATAGTTATTATATAGTTATTTGATTATAAGTAAATACAATTTAATTATTCAAATATCAAATTCACTTTCAATTCAATGATTTATTATTAAATAATAAAATTAAAGTTTTATTGTTTTTTGTTTGAATTCATTTTTGAATTTGAATTTTAGACGAATTGTTATATCAATAGCGAAGTCAATGTTTAGTCAAATCATTACTTAATGTATCGCCAAATCGTTAACTCTTTTGGTGTTTTTCATACAGTTTTCACTGAAAATTGATTTCAATTTATTATCAAAAGAGTTCTTAACATTTAATTAGCATTAATTAAACACTAGATTCAAAAACATTAAAAAAAATGTAGTAATCATTGCTTCTCTTCATCTCTTAATACAGATTTTATTCAAATAAATGACTATTTGTTTAAATATTCTATACTTTGCTTTTCATGAGTGGAAACACATTTGTCTTTCGCTTTTTGTTTTGAATTTTCTGTTAGTTTTTGTTTTGAATGAAAAACTTTGTATTCAATTCAAATATTCTCTTATTTAATAAAATTAAGACAAAAATATATTTAAGGAATATTTTCTTCAAACAAAACGAACGAAAAAACTAATTAAACAAAACATGACTTTCAGTGAAAGAAAATCTGGAAAAAAATCAAAACAGGTTTGAGTCAGACATTAGTTTGAATTAAACATTTACTCAAAGAATTGATAATTTGTGAAATATTTGTCACAATATATTGGATTTCGGCATAAATTAGATAAATTGAGTTCACTTTTTCTGTTCTTCACTATTAGTATAAGTTGTGTCAGAATTAGTAAAACCAATGATAGTCTTCTGTGGAGACAACTGTGCGCTAATACATGACATAAGTCAGTAAAGCAACAGAAAAGTTAATATTGATTTTGGAGATCAATAGTGAGAATACGATGTGTCAGTCGTGAGCTATTAAAACAAAAGAGAAAGACTCAAAATACTTGCACTTTACTAACGTCTAACGCTTTTTGTTTATACACAAAGTTGTGCCGGTCTTTCGCGCTTATGTCTGAGGCTCTTGTTTTAGGGCCAAAGACGAGCATTACTTGTGATAGACGTCAACATCTAATCCATTCCTCCATTCGTTATGACATTCATTTGGTTTAAATGTTTTTACTTTACTTACAATTTATTTTTAGACGTCTCAACACTTTTTCTAATAAAATATCGCATTTTTGAACAATTCTTCGGTTTTTCTGATTTAATTTCAAACTTAAAAAACAATTTAAAGAAACAATTCTTCGAAACCAATTGTAAGGTAAATACAAATCAAATGGTGAGGAAAACTGGAGACCATTCCCTTCCTTCCAATCACTTAAATAATGGATATCCAAAAAAATAGCCAAAAAATAATAAAAAAGATTTGAAAAACGAAATTATCTGAATTCAAGTCAAATAAAAATAAAGTTTTCCCAAAAATCTTCTAAATTCTGGTTATTATTGAAGAAAATCAATACTTTGTTGGCTGATAAAATTTGATCAAGGTTATCTTCAAATGTATTCAACAAAAGGATGCGCTACTAAATAGAAGGTATACTCAAGGAAACCTCGTCCGTAATAAAAGGATGAGTTGTTATGTCTATAGAATTAGACTAAAAATATATGTTTCGCACAGAATAAGGAAACATGACATTGATTTGAGTGGTGCGGACAGTCGTCTCAATTGGGAATACTATAGGAGCGGCCAATCTCTCCAATGGATTCAGTATTTACTGATTAAGCTCTGAATCTATTGAAGCACTTTTCCTGAATACAGTGGTAGTGAATGTAAGCAATGATTAGAACTCTTATGTCTTTTTAACCTTTAGTTAAAATATTAGTCAAACGAAACAAATAAAGCGTTTCAAACAAATTGCAATCACTTTATACCTTAACACTATATCTGTGTTTCAAACGATAAAAAGATTATAATAGAAATCGAGTTAACAGTTAAGAAGTCTTTTATCGATTGAATGCTTTTGAGGAAAAAAAATGAAAATATTTTCCAAAAGTGAGCAAAAAAACGAAATAAACAAAATTCAATGAATACTGAATAGAATTTTATCAATTGTTTAGTTGTTTTGAGAATAAGTTTAAGTCCTTTGAGACAAATATCCATAAATTCTGAACAGAATTTCAATTTGAGTTCAAAAAATCAAAAAGAAATGTTCAGTTTGTTAGGCAAACAAACTGAATAAAAATGTTTCAAGATCAAATTACTTTTGTAGCAACAAATGATCACTGTTTCAATTTTTGAGTAAAACTCAAAAGCAGAATAAATTTTCAGGAATTGAAGTCATCATTGGATTAAAAAACAACTTTTGGCGTTGAGTTGACTTTATTTTACTGTAAATTAGTTTTTTTGTGACTTTAAGTCAACTGTTTGTATATTACATGAATTGTGTGTCTGTCTGTCCCTTAGATGAAAATTTGATGACTAAATGGGAGCATATCATGCAATAGGTATCATAATTATGGCCATAAACATAACGGTTCTTAGTCTCGATCCTAAAGACAAATGTATAACGAATTAAATAAAACGATTATAAAATATTCACGTCTTTTGCTGAAAATAATTCTGTAAAACAAACAAATAATTCAATTCAATGTATTTCTGGCCATTACTATAAAAATGCAAATTCGTGTCGAAAAAAGTTTTACTCTCAAAGAGAGAGAGAAGTCGTGAATAACTGGAAATGAATTTCCTTTTTATTCTGTTTTTTATAATGTATTCAAACGAGTATTCAATGCAATCAACTTTTTTTTTGTCTCCAAATACAGACTTTTCTATCAATGAAAATACTCATTGCTAGTGCATTCTCATAATAAACAACAAACAATCAGGTTTACAGTCATATTGAATTTTCAGTTTAACCTACTCAACATTTGAAGCAAGGTAAGTTGTCTAATATGATTTTGTTTTTGATGAATTTCAATATATTTTTTTAATCTCATATCAAATGCTTTTAAATCTTATTAAAAACTGATTTATTCGTAAATCGGGTAATTTTTTTCAAAAGAATTTAGAAACATTGTTTAATTACCATGAATTTTGTCCTTGAAAACCCTTTAAATTAGATTTTTAAAAAATCTTTTTATCAAAAAAATATATTAAAACCAAACATCAAATTATTGTTTAAATGATATTCAACTGAAAATTGAATAGGATTTGAGTTAAACAGAGCATTGATTAATCATATATTATCTAATTATATATGAATTAAATGATATTATTTATGTTGTAATAAGTTATATACAAAAATGAATTTTAAATCCGAATCTTATTCTGATTAATGTATAACTTATTCACTCAAATGTTAGTAATAATCAGATTAATGACTGTTATAACGAATGAATGCCTTTCCTTCCCTTGACTTTCACATGAGTTCACTTTCTATTCCCAGATTAACTTTTTTAACCATGCTCATTCAATCACAATATTTAAATGAATAATTGAAAGCAATTTTCATAGTCACTTAATTTGATCATAAATTAAGGTTGGCAAATCAAAATTGTGGGCATCCATCCAATTATTGATCACAATTGATATCCCGATTGATAGGATGGCCACAATATCTCCTGAAATCGATTTGTGTCTGAATGAGAGAAAAATTCATGTGTTTCTACTATCAAGTATAATAACATTTGTTCTTGGTAAATAAAAACTCAATACAACAAATTGACTTCTGATTGATTTTTATCCTAAAAGCCATAACCATTGCTCTCGTATTTGAATTAATTTTCAAATATATCCGATTGAAAAAGGGTTCAAATTTGAAATCATCAAAGTTCAAGGTTAATTCAAAATGTCAATATTACGAGAGATTAACCAGGTCTAACCAGAATATCTAACCCATTTGTCCCACATTAGAAATTAAGAGACAATTTAAAGCACCTGACGTCAGATCAGACAAAATCATCGAAACTTTTCGTAAGTAATTTGGATTCGATATAAAATTTAATTGTATTTAAGGGTAAAACAGTTTATATTGACTGCCATTTGTGTAATTCAATTATGCAAATGAGCGGATCGTTCGCTCCAACAGTTTATCTCATGAGAGACGCCTCAACTAATTCAGTGCCAAATGAGACAAAATAAATAGCACTTCTTTTGCCAATAGATTTAATGGCAAGTCTTAGACAAATAGTCTCTCCTTTAACTCGAGTCACAACACGTTTAACGATAATGAATACATTGATTCAAATAATTCAAAAAAATGGCTCAATTTTTCCAGTGTTGACCAAAAACAAATATCTGTGCTTGCTCAAATAAGATAACACAAATTTAAATTGAATTTTTAATTAAAAATCCTTTTAGGAGTCATCCGTTTTAATACTGACAACATTTTCATTCATAATATTCCTGTTTGAAACAAGATCAGAAAATGGGATGTCAGGGTAATTTTATTAATTCTCATAAAAGTTATATTTTAATTATGTTTATCCATTAATTAGTGTTGAAAAATGTCAAATGTTTTCCGACAGTTTGGTATCGATTTTGGACTTCACTGTTAATCTTTTATTCCTTGCTTATTTTATGATCAGGGTATTTTATATATATATAGACAAAATTGTTGACTTAACTCATCATTTGTTTCGATACTAAAACTGCAGTTAATTTTGGCCTCAAATAAGTTTTGGTTTTTATTTGAGATCTACTCATTAGTAGACTTCATGACTATTCCGCCCGTATTTCTGGTCATATATCTGGACCGGACGTGGATTGGTATCTAATTTATTGGTTTAACAAATAATTAAAGCGCTTTTCACGTCATTATAGGCTTCAAATTCTTGCGCGCAGTCATGTTCTGGCACTTACCCGACCTATTGATCAATATGAACTGGATAAAAACAAAAATGATCCTGACTTTTACCAAATTGGTTACTGGAACCGTTATTTTCGTACTAATTTCAGCCGGTTTTGTATTTTTGGTCAGACTTTAGACAAATTTGAATATTTTTCAATTAATTTAAATCCAATCAAATATAAAAAAATAGTTTGAAAACAGTGGCGATCCGTTTGAATTCAAAAATGGTCATCCATTGCCTTATAAAGAATCTATTTATTACATAATATTCATTATATCAACGGTTAGTCCATCGCAACGGCAATTGAAAAAAATTTTGATTGAATTATCAACTTTTCTATCAGATTGGAGGCAACCAGTCCTTCGTTAACACAGAATTAGGTAGAGGTTCTATTATGGCGATCATTATTCTCCTAATTGTAAGACATTTGAAACAAAAATTTCAAATTAAATTTTATTTTGAATTATATAACAAATTCCTATAAAGACATTATTGCTATGGTTTTTGGCCAAAATATTTCATAAGAATCCGACAATAAATACATTTTATTTCAGACAATATCCTACTGGAACTCAAAAGTAATTCAATTTTGATTAAATTATTCCATATAATTTATCAAGCTTATTATTCCTCACACAGATTCATCATAATTAGTGGTGAACTTTCAGAAAATTCATTGAAACCATTTTTGAGTGACTTTTATGAGAAGATAACGAAGAAAAATATTGAAATAGTTTTGATGGACACAAAGTACCCACAATTGGGAGGTATTTGTATTTATTTTTTGTTCAAAAATAAGAATTTTGTTTACATTAAGAGTCTATTGTATTGTCAGAAACGACGGCATATCTCCTGAAAAGAGTCAAATTCTTCTTTGGATCGGTTCTCAATCAAAAGGATTTGAATCGTTTGGAGGTATAAATCGTATTGAATTGGATGGGTATCTAATCTGACAAATGCAGACCAGATATACATTTCATTGAACTTTTTCCTCTCGTAATGACTTGTGTTAAGTCCTTTCCTCTCGAAAGAGACTCTCGTTTTATAACAAGCGATCGATTCAATCGATTCATAGTCTTCTCGATTGAAAAGTTCAAAATATATAAACATTTATCTCATTTCTCAAATAATCGAAGAAATATATCATTCAATTCCTCATTGGATTCATTATTATATGAATACTTTTTTATATTCTTCAGAAATAAGGGACAGTTTTGTCGATAAAGTTTATAATAAATGTTTACCTTATCTTCTGATTGAACCCAAGAAACAAAGTTCAAGAATCTAATGATTTGTTGGATTAGATCGGAATAATAGATATGTGAAATAGTGTGTTGATAGTACCTTGATCCTTTCATCTATTATTAGGCCCATAGATCCGACTGTTGTATACTTTTGGCAAAAAGACATCCAAAAGATGTTGATTCAGAGGACGCGACAAACATAATGCGAGTCATATCTGTGAAGACTTATTGCAAACAAATACCTGTGAGTGTCGTTCCTCTCAACCGTATTACCAAACATTTGATTTGTATTTCAATTTTAATTAAAACGAATTTGTCTTAAGATTATCGTCCAATTGATTGGATCCCAAAACAAATATTATTTGAATAGAATTTCTGATTGGAATCCAAACATAGGTCTGAAAACTTCACTTCAATTCTAATCAAGTTTTGCGTTAAAATTCTGATTCAATTTCTCTGTTATTCTTCAGGCGATAAAGTCTTATGCGTTAATCAATTGAGATTAAGACTGATTGGACAGTCGTGTTTGGCACAGGGACTCAACACATTGCTCTATAATCTAGTTACATTTAAATCACATAAACTGGTAAACAATTTTCAATTTGATTATTCAAATGATTCGCAAATTCTTTATTGAATTTTATAAAAGTTTTCAAAAAAAATAATAATTTTGTTTTCAGAGGAAAGCCTTTAGTGAAGTCAAAAAGGATTACATAAACGGCACAAAAATGCAAATATTTGTCCAAAATCTTAGCCCAGCCTTTGAAGAGATGACTTATTCCCAAACAACTCAATTGTGTTTCACTAAATTCAATATAATTTTGTTTGCGATACAAATCAATGGCAATCAGGAGATAGTTATTAACCCGAAGCCAGATTTCAAACTTGCTAGAATGACCAGGGCATACTTTATTGCCAAGAATAAAGATATGGTTAAACGGTTGGTAACTATACCGGAATTTTACCAGAAATTGATCAAGGTCTGTTTGTTTATTGTATTCAGTGCTTTCTGGTATTGTATCAATTGTCACAACGATATAACTGATGTCAAAATGATTGAAAAATGCAAATGTTTGAGAGGTTCACACCATTTATCTCCATTAAAAGACCTCGGATTTAGTTTTTTCTCATTTTTTTTCAGTCGAAGACTTAGTAAAACAGAAACACATCAACGAAATGGGTTTGCATTCAATTATATTCTGTTTTTTTTATTTCATTTTTTTCTCCAAAACTCAATTTTTGATTAAATATTTATTAAGGTTTCGATACCGAAGATAAGGGCGAAGAAAGTGAGTCCTATTATACAACTATTGACTAATAATTAATTTGAAATTTATTACAAACAAAGAGATAATGGGTTTATTTGATTCGCTCTTTTCAGTCAATTTACTTCATTTAACGTCACATTCGGTTGAAAAAAGTGAAGACATCATCGAATCAAAAGAAAATCAGAACAAAAATAGAGACAAAACTAAAGCCAAAAAGGATAAGAAGTGAAGATATTATTGAATTCAATAAATCCTTAAAATATTTGTTTTGATTACTTTATCGAAAGCTTCAAAAAAAATATAAAAACTTTTTTTTCTTTCCGTTATATCTTTCTTTATATGTGTTGAAGAGAATTGAATTTTGTTTCTCCTTTTGAATGTTTTAGGGCTAAACAACTCGAGGACTCGACTTCGAGTTCCAGCTCTAGTGATGTTCCCATAGAATCAGACCAACAAATCAAACAACAAAAAGAAGATGAGCTCAGAATTGAATGCAATTACGATTCCAGCGCTTCGTTTCATTACTGTCCGAAGAGATCAATCGATGATTGCATTCTCGAAGTGGACAGTCAGCTATTGAACGGACTCACAGATCATGTGATTGTCGGACTCCTTTCAGATAAGGATTGGCTACTCATTGGATTGAAGGATCTGGTGCTCACTCTTAGGTTCGCCTGACTTAATATATCAACACTTCAGGCGTTTTCTTCAAAATCTATTAAATATTTTCGTTTCTATAGGACTTCAAACATAGCTATCGATCAGTTGAGACCTGTGCTCATCGTTGGCAACATTGACTACATTAGAAAGGAATGGACACAATTGGAGAACTTGCCTCTAATTTATGTATTCGATGGCTCTATTCTATGTCGGGATCATTTGAATGCCATTAATCTAATTGTTTGTAATATTTGTGTTATTCTGTCCCCAAACTCACCGCGTGAAGAATCCGATCAATTAAGGGATAGGCTATCGATTTTGTCCAATATTAATGTCAAGGCATACACTTTTGATGACTCGAAACTGCATTTATTAGCACTTAATTTGAATGAATCCACAAAAGCTGAGGGAAAGGTATTCATAACTGTTTTGATTTGAAGAATAATCTAATTGAAAGTCTGTTCATTTGATAGCCTCCCCTCACACTCAAGAGAAAGGGGTATTTCATTGTTAATCATAATCGCTATCAAAATATTTTTCTGATAAAATGTTTTTGTTATTCAAAAGATCTGTTTATTGCGTGAATATACCCGTCATTACTGAAGTCCAGTGCGAAGACAGTATCAGAAGACTAGGCGTTAATAGTCGTGAAGACAATAAAAATATTGACGTATATCAGAGCCAATCGTTTGCGAGCGGAAGTGTTTTCATCAATACATTCATCGACTCATTAACCGCTTTGTCTTATTTCAAACCAGAGATCATAAAACTTATCGAAACATTACTTTCTGGAGGACTGACCACTAAATTGGAAACTATTTTATGCGAAACCGATAGCCTTAAGTGGAAAACACTCAGTAGTGAGTCATTAAGAAATAGAGATCGTTGTCGAGTCACTCAAATCGCTTTGAGAGGTCCTCTCCATTCATATAAAACATCAAAATATGGACAACTGTTTACGGAAGTGCTCAACACATACGGTATGCTATGCTTTGGTGTCTACAGGATATTAGACGACAACGAGTCCAATACCGGACCTGATATTCGATACGTAATAACTAATCCTTCAAATGATTTTCAACTCAAACCAAATGATTTGGTATTTATCACTATTTTTATGATATTTTATGAATTAATAGATTTTTTCCCAAAAAGATATTCGCTTTCATTCAAATGGAGACAAAAATATGAATAAAACGGAAAAACAGATCGATTTTAAAATGAATACAATATTTGAAAAGTAATCAATTCTTATATAATTTAAATTAAATTTAAACAAAAGGTTTTACTTCTGCCCAGAATTTTCTGATTCGAGTCTTCTCTTATACTCTTCTATTTGTGTTAACTCTTCTGGCTTTCTGTGAGCCATCAAATGTCTATTCCTGTGAGAAAACGTCACTTTACTCTTACAGCCAAACACCGGACACTTGAAGACAGGCTTTTCATTTTGGTGTGACTTTTGATGAACTTTTAAATTGTTGGCCGAAACGTATTTTTTGTCGCACTTATCGCAACTAAACCTCTTCTCCGAGTCATGGCTTTTCATATGACTTCAAATTAAATTCAAAATAAAATAAAAACAATTTTTAAGAACCGGTGCTATACTCACGATCTCATCAAATATTCACTAAAGAACTTTTGATCGCATCCGGGCCACGCACAGCACACGTTCCTAATTTTCAAATGATCTTTCTTACAGTGTTCTCGCATTTTGACTGAAAAATTCAAATTTGAATTAAACTGAATCCAAACCCAATTCCAATTTGTAATACATTTTTCAACATATTTTCTGTCACAACCGGGCCATTCACAGGGTGTGAGGGGAACATTCATATGGAAGCGTTTGTGATGGTCTCCCCTTTGCTTTGTTGAGGCAAAAGTTCTTTGACATCCCATAAGACATTTGTAAGGCCTCTCTCCGGTGTGGCTCCGAATGTGAACTATTGATAAAAAAAATTGCATTAATAACTGATTCAATAAGTTGTGGCAATAGTCAACCCTCGAGCCAACGGTTGGATAAATAGGAGTTTCCACAGGTCTTGCACTTGAAGTTTGTGTTTAACGGCTCCCCCACATGTACTGTAGTCTTGTGGTCCATAAGTTTCTGTTTGTCGTCAAATATTTCTTCGCATTTCTCGCATTTGAAGCCATGGCTTGAGTTCATGTGTTTTGTCAATTCGTGTAAATTCTTTGCAAAGAATAGGCAATACTCGCAACGATTCTTTCGTTTGCGATGGTATGTCGTCTCAGCACTCGTCGCCTCCTTTGTATTGGAGTGCCTTTCGTATAAATGTTTGCCGACAGCGACCTTACCATCCATTTCAAGGCCACACATCCAACACCTGTGCTCACAATTGACGTGTTTTCTCATCGTTAGGATCTGTTGGCTCTCGAAGGGACACACTTTACACATAAAGTTCTTCCGATTGATGTCCACTGAAATATACTAACGATTAACAAAAAACGGTATATACGACAGACCCTCACCTCTCTCTTCCGGATGAGTCTTCTCGTGGCCTGTTTTCAGACGAAACCAAATCAAATATAATTTAAACCATAAGTTATTATAATAATTATGAGACAAACCCTCCATTTCTTCCAAATTCTTTGAACTGAACGGACAACTCCTAAGACCACAGAAGAAGTATTCCTCTTTCTGGTGGACACAACTCAAGTGACTCTCAAGAGATGGTCGCGAAACGAATGTTTTGTCGCAAATATTGCATTCGTAAGGAGTTATCTTCAAATGGATTGTATTTATATGTGCCTCAAGTTTGTGGTAATCGGTATCTTTGAAATCACAGGAATGGCAGTCAAACTGTTCAACAATTTCTGAAAAAAAATTCAATCAATTTATTGAAAATCCCATTAAATTATCGATAGATTACTCGAGAAGTAGTCGTTTACGTCCTTAAAGTGTTTTTGTTCCTCAGAAGCGCCTCAAGAATGAGAACCACATTTAAAATCAATTAAATAAATTGAAATCAATTAATACTCTCAACAATGGGACTAATGTTATCATTGATTTCTTCGTCATTTGATTCCACTTCTTCTTTAATCTCATTATTGTCTATAATATCGATACAATCATTGGTTACTTCAGGAGCTGGCGGTGGCCTTTCGGGAACGGGTCTTGTCCTCAATGCTGTCTTATTGGCATTAAAAGCCCTACAGTATGGATTTGACCAAGGTCGTCCCGGCCGCAACTTCTTCCGCAACACTGTATTATCAGATGGTTTGTGGACTTCAATTGGTTTGTAAGAGACGTTTGAATGGCTCTTAACACCGATTACCAGATATTTTGTTGTCTTAGTCTTAGTTTGCATTAAACTTTTGAAGTCATTAAACGTTTGTTTAATTATTTCATTTTGTTTACACATTTCGCATATTTTTGCGAAACATTTCAATAAATAAAATCTTTGGCTCTCAAGTGATTTGATCGTCTCTTTGGCCACTCGAAGCTCATTTAATAACTCTTGGTTATAAGTTTTCAAAGTCTTTGGGACCTTGCTAACATTTGAAACATTGTTAACAACTCCTAATTTAATTACTTTTTTATTCATTTTTCAAAAAAATTCATTTGATTTGAAGTCAACTAAACGTTTGTAAACAAAAGCAAATGTTTTGAGTTAAGACTCGTTCGCATATAGTGTACCACAAAAGGGATGTTTTGTTCCCCAAAACGTTTCAAACAATTTTTATTTTCAGTTACTCTTCAAAAGTGATTAACTTTTTAATAGTTTTGTTTTCATTAATTTTTTTTGTTTGAATTTCTTGGAAAGATTTTGAAACAAATTGAAACTATATTTAATAGGAGAGTCATGATCTTGGTTAGAAAACACTATTAAAATGATGACTCATTTCAATGTTAAAACTTGTATTGAATAACAAAATTAGAGTTTTATACAAATTGTTGGAAGAGTTTTGTCTCAACTTTCTGTCAAACAATTGTTTGGCGACAATCAGTGCATCTGTTTCTGACGAATATCTAATTTATTGCACAGTATTAATGTTTTTCGCACTTCAAACACAACCAAACATTTTAATTCAATGTTAAAACTTTTAAAAGAGTTTCGAAACATTTTTTCGGAAACAACAAAAGCAAATCAAGCAAGGTCAAACATTAAACAAAGATATCGATAGTTTACGACTACTTTGAACCTTAAGATAGACTTTAATTGCTCTTCAAATGATTTCTTTGCATTAGAAGACAAACTATTAAAAAATTGTTTGGAAATTATACGCGAAAATTGAAAACTAATCTTGGTTATGTAAACTTTTTTTTGTACCCCTACTGTACCAGTAATATAAATATTCCTCAAATACTAACTGAAAAATCACTTAATTTATCGGAAATATTGTCAACAATTTGTTTTGATTAAGACCCGGAATGCCATGAAATTGATTAAAATGTTTCATAATATTCGAGGAAAAACATATCCCAAAAAGTAATGAATAAATTAATGTATAAAATAAATTCATATTTGAAACAAACTTTAATTTTGTTTAAGTCCCACAAAAATGTAAATTCACGTCTCGATAGCTATTTGACGAATAAAAAAAAACAAACAAGAATTTTGTGAAAACCAGAAATGGTTTTCCTTATAATATTCTGATTCATATACCAATGGAAACAAGTATTCAATGAAATCAACTTTTTTTCTTTTCGAGAAGATATCAGATCTAATCAATTTCATAGTGAGTTATCCATTGTCAGGGCCGTCATTTACGGATATGGAGAAGACGGGAGCTATTCTCTGCAAACACACCGTTCCCTCACAGAAAGTGTTGACCTAATGCTGGTAATGACGTAAATGACGATAAATTTTATTCTTATTTTCAATTTGAGAAAAGTTGATAATCGAGAGGAATAGAGTGTTTGGTTTATTAATATAATAACTCATTTGGCTTTTGCCTTGATATTAAATAAATAATGAAAACCGTACAAGATATATGGATTTTTGGCAAATAAATCATATCAAGCTCGTTTTTTTCAACAACTTTTTTTCTCTCATTCCATGAAAGGTATGTATTCTTTCCTAACTATTATTTGTATTAGAAATTCATATTCTGTTTAAAAATTGATTAAAAATTTTATTGATTTACGAAATCGTTTAAACCGTCAATAATTTGCAATTAAATGAGGAATATTTGATTGAATCATGAGTAGGTTAAACTTAATTGTCGTCAAAGTCACCTGGTTATTTCCATTTCGCAATCTTGATATCTCTTCCAATTGATGAGGAAATTAGAGAGAAATTTCTCTCTCTTTAATGTATTAGTTTAGTATAAGTTTGTGGTTATTTTGTCAGACATTTAACAAAGTGATAAAAAGTTTAACCTTGGAATCGGCTGAATGACTGTCCCTTAAGTTTGTTTAAATATAAGTAATGATGATAAGTAAAAATTGTATAAAATATAAAATAGTAGTAATAATAACATAAAACCAGAGTTCCCTTCAAACAGTTTGAAACTTAACAAAAATAAAAACAAGATTTTTATTTGCATTAATGATTTTCAATGGATTTTAATTGAAAGTTATTTTTCATTTTATATATAGATTTTAAAGTAAAGAATTTTATTATTTCCTTTTGAAGTGAAGATAATATTCTCTTTTTTTAAGTTTTTAATTATAAATTCAAAGTTAAGGCCTTTATTTGAAATAATTATTTATGGATTTGTCTCTTATTTTGTAATTAATATTTTGATTGCACTGAAAATCTATAAAATAATTAAATATTAATATTAATTATTGAATCAAATTTTTATCTGAAAATTTTTGATTAAAATTATTATGTTTCGAGTTTAAAAACAATTGAGTAAGGCTATTTTTAAATTAATTATTGCATTAAATCTCCAAAAACTATCGAATATTTGACAGGTTTTCCTGAAAGTGACACTTTTTAGCATTCAATAAATCGCTACTTAATTATTCAAATTCTAATCTTGGATCTCAACATTTGACTCAATATCAATAGAAGAAGTGATCACATGATATAGAAATGAATTCATTATAATATTCACTTTTAAGGCTACTTTTTATTATGAATAATTAGAGACTATAACTATAGCTATTTTATTAGCTAACAACATTTAAATTCAATTAAAGTTTAGGAAAACTTTTTGGCTATAATTCAAAACTGACATAACTTATGACAAGTTATAATAGCTATGTCTTGATGATGAAACAAGGTAAAATTTCTACAATCAAATATACTCTTGTCAATTCATACTTAAAGGCATTCAAAATATCTAATTGAAATGAAAATAAGAACTGATTGAATCGATCGATAAACTAATTGAATCAATGTCATTTTTGTTTTATTTGCTGAGATATATAACTCTT